>WOXC01011171.1:0-124502 GCA_011680675.1 Gymnobelideus leadbeateri | reverse complement strand
ATGAGCCCTGAATGTCATTCTCTTGTTCAGAAGATTTCATTGAGCGGTTGAGAAGGTTGGAGGGGACTCAGACAACTTCTCTTTTGCACTTCATGCAAGGGCACAGCACCAATGATGTCTGCATGTACATGGTAATTAGAGCATGTGTTTGCTTAGATGAGCCTGAGGTTGGATTTCAAGTCTGTTGCTTCTTTTCCTGCTTTATGTTTCTTTCCCTGAGCATAAGTTATCAAAAAAACAGTTCTAAGATGGGTGTGTCTCTAGCCTTGGGGATCACCTCATGAGTCAAGACATTAGTGTTCCTGGATACTGAATGGCAGCAAAGATGATACTTACAACTGTACCATTCTTGGAAGAGAAAATGACCATGGACAGGAATACCTGACTGGCCAGAAGATATGGGTTTTGTGGGGGTTACTTGGACAGTGCAGGTCCAAATTGAAAGCAAAATGCCTCTTCAGCATCCTCATGAGTCTTCTGGGAATCTTTACTTACTAGGAGAGTATAATAGGAATTATGAATTATTTGCAAATTTTAACTACATGTCAAGACACATATGGAAATATTTTGTTTTTCTGTTTATGAGGCTTTTTAGACAAGAAAATAAATAGCCATTCTATATTTGATCTACTTTGTACATGGAGTACCTTTCTAGAAGGGAACCTGCTTATCTTTTGTGAAGAACTTAATCATGAGTTAAACTGAAGTTTTTTACTTTAGAGATTTTCCCCAGAAATCCTACTCTTGAGAAATTATGGGGGAGGTTGTTTTTGTTTTTTAGAATAAATTTTTATGTTTATTTTTAGCTTATATCATTCATTTACACAAGATTTTGAGTTACAAATTTTCTCCCCATTTTCCCCCTACCCACCACCCCAAAATAGCGATCCCACTGAATAGCCCCTCACCCAATCTGCTTTCTCCTATATCTTCCTCCATTCCCCCTCTGACTTTCTGGTAGGGCATGGTGGACCTCTATGCCCCAGTGGCTATATATCTTATTTCCCAGTTGCATGTAATATATATATATATATATATATATATATATATATATATATATATGTATACACACACACACACACACACACACACACACACATATATATATATTATTCCCAGGTGCATGTAAAAAATATATATATATATTCTAAGAATATATAAATATTCTATATATATTCTAATATATATATTCTAAGAATATATAAATATTCTATATATATTCTAAGAATATATAAATATTCTATATATATTCTAATATATATATTCTAATAATATATATTCTAAAACTTTGAATTCCAGATTCTTTGCCTTCCTCCCTCATCATCTGGGAGGATTGCAATTCAATATAGGTTGCACATTTGTAGCCAGGCAAAATATTTCCATAGTGGATATATTGTGAAAGACTGACTATATTTCCCTCCATCCTATCCCTCCCCCCCAGTTCTATTCTCTACTTTGATCCTGTCCCTTTTCAAAAGTGGGTGCTTCCAGCTTCCCTCCCCCCCCCCCAGCCTGCTCTCCCTTCCATCATCCGCCCTCTCATCCCCTTCCTCCCTCCTCTCCTGTAGGGTGAGATACCCTATTTAATGTGTATGTCATTCCCTCCCTAAGCCAAATTCAATGAGAGTAAGGTTGAATCATTCCCTTTTGCCTTACTGTTCTTCCTCTCTATTGTAACAGTTTTCCCTTGCCTCTTCTCTATGAGATAATTTACCCCATTCTGTCTCTCTCCATCTCCTCTTATTATATTCCTCTCTTACATCTTAATTTCACCTTTAAAGTATCATCCCTTCCTATTCAATTGGTCCTGTGCCCTCTGTCTATTTATCCCTGTACACACATATACACACACTCACATATGTATTCATATGCCCATATGCCCATATATATATATATATATATATATATATATATATATATGCATTTCTATTCCCTTAAACTATTCTCATACTTAATTGGGTTACATCAAACATTTCCTACTGCCCATCTTCTCTCATTCCATTCTGCAATTTCATTACACAAAGTTTAGTTCATAGTGTTTCTTTTTCCTCTCTCTGTTTTTTTTAGCAACAATTCGAAACCAAAACTTTAATCTTGTGGATGTCACAAAAATATTAAAATGACATCATGAAAAAAATTTTGCAAAGTAACTCAAAAGTTTCACTTCTATGAGATACCCTTAAGTTGGAAGTTCACGTGAATGGTGAATTTTGAATATCACCAATTCCTCACAGTGCAAAAAGATTACATGACTTTAAGTGGAGAAGAATAAATTACTTGAAACTCCTTAAAGGTTATCACTTAAAATATGTGACCACTTAAAATGATTTTCCTTTTCTTTTCTAAAGTTGCCATTCACACTTTTTGAATAATAGTCTGATTTTGGTTTGCTTTAAGTTTTCCAATTTACATTCTGGAATGTTCTATGAGGATCTGTGAAACACTGTATGTGTTTAACTGTAGCTTTACGTGTAACTCTGCTGTGGTCAAAAGCAAAAGCTTCCTCCACTGTAACTTTTGTCATGCTTTCCCAAAAGACACAGTCAAGGTGTCATTTTTGGCCACTGTAAGTCTTATAGGTTTATTTACAAATTGTTGCAAAATAAACTGAATAATGACCAATATAAATTCATATTACTTGTGCTTTTGTACTCAGATGATTATTTTCAGAGACTTGTTTTATAAACCTTAAAGCCTTTATATAAATAAGAGTTAGTATTATTATCCAAAACACTCACTCATTCTCAACTTACTGGTACCATCTTTGATTCTTCTCTTTACTTTCAATCATTTTCCAAGTCCTATTGATTTTTTCCTTTGCAATCTATCTCATAAGAGGCAACATGAAGTAGCAGATGGAGAGATGGCCTCAAAATTTAGAATGTCTGAGTTCAATGCTTCTCACACTATTGTGTGGACGATAAACTTCTCGGTGTTCTAGGCTACTCTTGAAGGTCATAAGGTGCCAAGAGGTACTGACTGGCATTGATAGAGGGAATTTCCTTACCAATGAACTCACTATAGCAATGAAATTAAATGTTCAGTCTCTTTCCCTAGCATGTCTCATATTTGCCTCCTCCCATTCATGTTCAATGTCACTACCCTGTCCAGGCTCTCATCATGTCTTTCCTGGGATATTATTGAACAAACTCAATTCCTGGCTCTATCCAGGCCCCTATTTGAGGTCACTTATTCTATAGGAAAGTCCCAGGTGCAAGCATTGGGATATAATGGAAATATCTTTTAACTGGGAGTAACAAGACATCACCTTTCTCTGAATACTCACAGCACTTATTGTCTGTACAAGTCTATACTGCACAAGTTAGCAATACTTACATACTATCTATCTTCTCTCTAATTTAACTAAGAGTCTTTAGGACAGGACTTTTTTGCTGCTGTTCTACATAGATGGTAGTAATGATGAGGAGGGTGATAATAATAAAAAATATTAGTATAAATAAGCCCTTTGTAATCCAACCTATTATCCATGCCTTGAGGGAGAAATAGAAAAAAAATTGTGACTATCAGATGGGGTAATGTACAGTGGAGACTTCATATGCCCTGGGCCAACTGTGGTGGTGTGAGTGGCAGGAATCCCTTTCTGGATTCCTGTTGGCTAATTTTGGTGATGGGTTAGCACCAGGTTAAAATGAGGCAGCTGCTCCTTACAGTAAAAAAACAGAGGCGGGGAACTTGTTGTTATTGAACCATTCAGTCATGACCCACTCTACGTAACTTTTTACATGGGCTTTTCTTGGCAAAGATAATGGAGTGATCTGTCATTTCTTTCTCCAATACTTTGTACTGACCCTACTCAAAATCATTATGAGGTCAGCTGTCCAAAAGTGGGATAGGATGATTTGGAAAATAGATTGCTCTCCATTCCAAGCAAGTGCTAGATCATCACTTGTCAGGGATGTTGTACAAGGAATTGCTGTTCTTGTATGGTTGGAAGAGAACAGTCCCACAGCTGTGATTCTACAATCCTACCTTTGGTTTACTAAATTTGCTATACACAAATAGGACAGCAGAGGACACCATACTCAAAGCCCTGAGTGCAGAAATGACTGAGCAATACTCAGACTGACTCAAATTTGTCCTTGCTGGGGATTAGGATGTGTGTGCCCTCATCCCAGATGCTTAATCTAAATTGAGAATTCTTGATCTTTTTTGGTGTCATGGATCCTTTAGTGCTTCTGGATTCATTTCCAGAATGGTGTTTTTAAATGCAAAAAAATAAATTACATTAAATATTAAATTTCAGTTAGAGATTAATGAAAATAAATATTGTCATTGTTTTTTTCCCAGTAATTTTCACAGACCCCCTGAAATCAGCACAAGAGTCCCTGGTCTAAAGGGAACATTGTCTAAAATGGAAGAATTGCCTTCAATATAAATTAGGAGTCAAGTGACCTGGATTTTTTCTGGTCTCTGCCCATAACTCATGTGACCCTGGAAGAGGCCCTTAACCTCTCTGGTTCTCAAATTTCTTTTTTTTTTTTTTTTTTTTTTTTTTTGCTTTTTGGAGAGCAACTGGGGTTAAGTAACTTGCCCAAGGTCACACGGCTAGGTTTTTATTTGTGTGTGCGTTAAGTATCTGAGGCTGGATCCAAACTCAGGTCCTTCTGACTCCAGGGCCGACACTCTACTCACTGCACCACCTAGCTGCCCCTCAAATTTCTTATCTGTAAAATGGAGGAACTGAGTTAGATGATCTTTTAGATACCTTTTGAGTGGAGCTCTTAGGATGTCAGCCCAGAAGAGGGATGGTTTCATGGTTACAATTTTGCCTCCAGCTGGCTCCCTCAAAATTAGGGTTGTGTCTTTTTTATTTTTTTTTTTGCAAACAAATAAAACCATCCATTCTGAAAAGATAATGACTAGTTATATTTTCAGTTCAGCAACTCACCCCAAGCAACTTGAACTAATTGCTTTTGGCTCATCAATTATTTTTGGTTTTCATTGTTTTCTCCGATGCTGTGTGGATTTCAGTTCAATTCATCAATTCTTACCTGATACTAGAAAGTGGTTAGGTACTTTCAGAGACTCATCTGCTTCATCTATAAACTGAAGGGCCAGATGATTTACCAGATATTTCCAAGGGGCTTTCTAGCTCTCATTCCCATTTTGTGATTCTAGAACCCAAAACAATGAATGAAAGACAAAAATCAAGTTAAAAATGGAGATATTAGAATAGGTCAGAGCAAAAATACTCTGGATATTTTTCTGTCTTACCTGATATTTAACCAGATTGGAATAGAAGAGTGATTTTCCAGGAGAATAATTTCTGCTATAACAACATTGGAAAGAAAAAACAATTTTGAAAGATGTAAGAACTTCGATCAGGGCAATGACCAGTCACATTCTAGAAAACTAATGATGAGCCATGCTACCCACTACCCAACAGAAACGCAATGGACTCAACATGCTGAATGAAACATGGATTTTTGGAAATGGTGGGAATTTGTGTGGGAATTTGTTTTATTGGTCATGCATATTTGGTACAAGCATTATGATTTTTTTTCTTTTTTTCAGTGGAGGGTGGGAGGAGCCTAGAGCATGCCCCCACCAAAAAAGAAAAGAAAGAAAGAATATATCATTATTGAAACATTTTAAAAATAAACAGAAGAACCTGGAAAAAGGCCAGAAAGAATCATAGACAAAGACAGCTTTGAAAATTATAAATTGAATTTATTGTGCAATTAAAATTTATTATATGATTTATTGTACAATTAAAAAGAAAAGCAAGGAGGCAGAGCCAAGATGTCGGAGTAGAAACAGCACGTCCAAGGCTCTCCCCCCCAGATCACCTCCAAACTATGTAAAAGGGGACTCTGAACAACTTCTGGAGCCCCAGCACACACAGAATGACACAGAGAAGCTAACATCCCACTGAGGACAGCCCAGCAGCCCTGCAGGGAGGGCCAGCACAGAGCTCTGGGAGCCAGCAGCACGCAGTGCTCAGAGAGCCGAGCCCAGGTCAGCCTGAGCCCCAGTTTTAGCCCCAGGGCAGCCGGGCCAGCAGCTGGCTGGAGGGACCCCAGAACACCAGCTGCTGTGGCGATTCCAGAATTATCAACACAGACAGGCCTAGGACAAAGTGAGAGGTTAGTGCCCTATGGATTTTGGGACCAGTATTTGGGGGAACTCGTCGGCTTCTTCCCCTGGGGGCTAGAAGCAGCTGAGGAGACATGCCATTTTGCAGTTTTCACTGGCAGCTCCACCTCTTGGACTGCGAACTGTAGGGAGATCAAACGATCAGTCTTGGGGGGTACCGCTCTTGCTTTAACCTCCCTGGATCTGGATTGTGATCTGGGGAGGTTATGGGGTGGATATCCAGCTTGCCAGAAATGGAAGTTGTCCCCCCACACATTCGGGACAGAAGCTCCCCTGTCTGGTGGCAGTCATACTATGGCAACAAGCCCAAAAGTCAAGTGATTAAGTGGCAACATGCCAAGGTAAAGGAAACAAATTAAACAGAAAAATGCAACATTAGACTCCTATTTTGGGGGCAAAGAGGATTGAAGCATAGAACAGGAGGAGGACTGTGAGGTCAGAAATCATGCTCCAAAAGCCCCAAAGGAAAATATGAGCGGGGTTTCAGGCCATAGAGGACCTTAAGAAGGACTTTAAAAATCAAATAAGAGAAGTGGAGGAAAAATTGGGAAGAGAAATGAGAAGGATGCAGGAAAAGTATTAAATGAGGGTCAGCAGCCTGACTGAGGAAAACAAAACCTTAAAAAATAGACTAACTCAAATGGCAAAGGAGGCCCAAAAGGGCAATGAGGAGAAGAATGCCTTAAAAAGCTGAATTTCCCAGATGGAAAAAGAATCTCAAAAGTCCACTGAGGAGATTCATTCCTTCAGAGCTAGACTGGAGCAAATGGAAGCTAATGACTTTATGAGAAATCAAGATGCTGTTAAGCAGATCCAAACAAATGAAAGAATAGAAGGCAATGTGAAATATCTCATGGGAAAAACCACTGACCTGGAAAATAGATCCAGGAGAGACGATTTAAAAATTATTGGACTACCTGAAATCCATGATCAAAGAAAGAACCTAGAAATCACCCTTCAAGAAATTCTCAAGGAAAATTGCCCTGATGTTTTAGATCCAGAGGGCAAAATAGAGGTTGAAAGAATCCACAGATCACCTCCTGAGGAGGATCCCAAGAAGAAAACTCCCAGGAATATTATAGCCAGGTTCCAGAATCCCCAGATCAAGGAGAAAATACTACAAGCAGCCAGGAAGAAACAATTTCGATATTGTGGAAACACAATCAGAATAGCCCAGGACCTGGCAGCTTCTCCACTGAGGGACTGAAGGGCATGGAATACGATATTCCAGAGGGCAAAAGAGGTGGAACTGAACCCAAGGGTCACCTACCCAGCAAAACTGAGTATTTTGTTTCAGGGGAAAATATGGTCATTCAGTGGAATAGAGAACTTTCAAGCATTCTTGAGGAAAAAACCAGAGTTGAATAGAAAATTTGACATCCAGGCACAAGAAGCAAGAGATGCCTGAGAAGGTAATCAGGGAAAAGAAATCAAAAGGAACTTTTCAAAGTTGACCTATTTTATATTCCTACATGGAAAAACAATAACTGTGACTGATGGAACCTTTCACAGTATGAAAATAATGGAAGAAGGGTATATGGTCATATGAATACATATGTGAATGTGTGTACCTATGTTTACAGTTATATATGGATAGAGGGCATAGGTTGAATTTGTTGGGAAGGGAGGATACTCAAGGGGTGAAATTATGATGTGAGAGAGGAAAGTGGCAAGAGGAGATGGGGAGAGACAGGGTAGGATAAACTATCTCATGTAGAAGAAGCAAGGGGAAATGGCTGCAAGGGAGGGGAAGAATAGGAAGGCAAAAAGGCAAAACCACATTCTCATTGAATTTGGTTCAGGGAGAGAATGACATACATACTAAATGGGATATCTCAACCTGCAGCAGAATAGGAGGAAGGGGGATAAGAGGGGGGATGATGGATGGGAGGGCATTCTTGGGGGAGGGGAGGTTAGAAGTACCCACTATAGAAGAGGGACAGGATCAAGTAGGGAGTGGACCAGGTGGGATGGGTGGGAGGGAATTATAAGCAGCCTTGTACAATATATATACTATGGTAATGTTTTGCATAGCTAGACATGTACAACATATACTGAATTACTTATCTCCCCAGAGGGAATGGGTGACAAGGGAGGAAGGCAATGGATCTGAAATTGAGGTCTTAAAATTAAATGTTTCAAATATATATAAATACTATTATTAATACTCTTTTGCTTGTAATTGGGAGATAAGATGTGCAAGCATTGGGGCACAGAGACTCACCTTGCTCTAATGGAAAAGTCGAAGGGGGTATGGGAGAAGATATGGGAGAGAGCAGATTGGAGGAAGCGATACCTTGTGGGACTGCTATTCTGGGAGGGTGGGTAGGGGAAAAACAGGAGGGGGGGAAATGATTGTAACTCAAAATCTGGTGGAAATGAATGATGTAAAACAGAAGTTAATAAAGCACTTGTTTAATAAAAAAAATAATAAAAAAAAGAAAAGCAAGCTTTACATAACAGAAATTCACAGTTATATGTATAATCCTCTTTTTTCTATTCTACTATATACATGGAAATGCCGATTTTATTTGATGTTTGTTAAGATCAAAATAAAAAAGGATAAATTTCATTTGTAAAAACAGTGATTCCAATGTGTATGCAGCAGCACACTAAGTTTCAGCTAGATCTATTAGAATTACATTGAATTTGTGCTTGTAAGGTACATGGGTATCTAAGGATTGCACCAGTTGTATGGAGCTCTAATTGGAATCTCAGGTGTGTGTGTGTGTGTGTGTGTGTGTGTGCGCGCGCGCACGCGCACGCGTGCACTTGCACGCTAGAGATCCCTAACATCAAAGAATAATGCTGAGCAGAAGATGGAAATGTTTTTAAGAACCACTGAACCAGTGAACCTCTCTCTGTCTCTGTCTCCCTATCTGTCTGTCTGTCTGTCTGTCTCTGTCTGTCTCTGTCCCTGTCTCTATCTCTGTCTCTCTCTCCCTCCTCTCTCTGTCTCTGTCTCTGTCTCTGTCTCTGTCTCTCTCACACACACACACACACACACACACACACACACACACACACACACACACAAATACACTTGCTTATTGTTGTTTCTGCCGGTGGCTAATCTACTCCTGTTTTGTTCTACTTCCCATTGAAAACTTTTTTTACCACCTGCCTTGTGAAGGTGGGGAGGACATAGGGTCATAATATTTAAAAGTGGAATTAGCTTCAGAAATCATGTATTCCAACCACCTCACTTTTACTCACAAAGAAATTGAGTGAATCTGATGCCATATTCCTAAGAAGTAGAGTTGGGATTTGAACTCAGGTTCTTTCTCTCAAATTTTGGATCACATGAGTTGTGACTGTTCCCTACTCTGTGTTTGATCTCTGGCCTATTTACAAGAACATCCTAGATGTGATTTAGTACGAGGGACAATTTCTACTGTAGTAGAAAACTAATTTTTGAAGTCAGTAGACCTGTTTTCAAATCCTACCTCGGACTCTTGCTAGTTGGGCTAGTAACCCTGGGCAAGTCATTAATTTCTCAACCTTAGTTTCCTTATCTGTAAAATATGGGTAATAATATTTGTACTACCTGCCTCCAGGGTTTCTATGAAGAAAATAATTTTAAAACCTTGAAGTACAATATAAATGGGAGTTGTTTTTTTTAATTAATATTTTTTAAAAGAGTCTAGGATATAGAATCAGAACCTGGGGTTTCATGCCCTTGACTCTTCCAGCTATGGGAAAATTACTTCAACATTCCAAGCCTCCCCACTTGATGTATGAAATCCTGTTCTGCTCCACAGCATTTGGGGGTACAGGGGTGGGGGTGGGGTGCTGATAGAAGAGAGGGAGAAGAGGATAAGAGTGCAGTGCTAGCATACAGCACCAAGATAGCTACAGCCTTCAGTGATTTTCTTGAGGGAAAAGACAAAAAAAATCTGAGTCAAAATGCTAAATCTCAGCTTTTCAATAGCTAGCTGTGTGATTTGGGGCCTGTGGTTTAACTTCTCTGGGCCTATTTTCTTCTCATCAAGGCATCTACATGACCAAAGCAATAGTCCTAAAGTAAAAAAGACCCGAATTCAAATCTTGCCTCAGACACTTCCTTAGCGGTTTCCCCCTGGGCCAGTGACTAAGCTTCCATCTCCCTCAGTTTCTTCAACTGTATAATGGAAGTAATAATAGCACCTGCTTCACAGTGTTGTTGTACCTGGCCCAGGAAAGGCCTGGGTTCAGATTTCAAGTCAGTTACTGTCTCCAGGATGTTGGACAAACCTCTTGATGTCATTGGCCATTTTCTTTCTTTGTAACATGATGGGGTTGGGCCAGATAATCTAGAAGGTGACTTCCAGCTCTACAGACTAGTATCTTTGTGATTAGGTTCAGAAGCTCTCCTATATATGTGTGTATCTTCCCTATCCCTAGTGCCTAGCATACTGTTCTCTGCAGAGCAGGTGCTTAATGTTAATAAATGTTGGTTAAAGTTGAAAGCCTAACTCTCACTTTTCAGGCAATATTGCATATTGTAGTCATTTTCTGCCCCCACTAAACTAGAAACTCCTTGAAGGCAGGGCCCCTTTTCCCTCTGAATGTTCTGTCTTTCCCCAGAGCCTAGCTCAGGGATCTTCACACAGTAGATTCTTAATAAATGCTTTTTTGTATTATAGATTTACAAGACTGGAATTCAGAAATTGTGGAGAGTTCTTGGCATGAGAGTTAGAGAGGCAGGCTGCTGTGGAGGTGAAGTTTGGAGAGTTGGGTTCAAATTCTGACTTTAGGACTACTTTGTTATTCAGAGTTCCTCACCCTGAATTGGAGGGAGGGGAGTTTGACCCAGAGGACTTCCTTATCCTAGGATCACAGTGGGGAGGGGAAAGGAAAGGTATGGGGGAGGGAGAAGAGGGACCCTAGTCTCTCACCTGTATGACTGGGAATTTTCTGCATCTTGGTTTCCCAACACTTGCCTGATCACGGCTCATCTGATTTCTTTATGCACTTGTGACTGTTTGGGGGGCACAGTCATCTTAATGTCAGTTACATTTTTCAAAATGGCAAAATAGATGGTCAGGAAGCCCAAGTTCTCATTCCATTCATAATCTCTCCAGCCCAGTCTTGCCTGCTTGGAGTGAGTTACTGGAGGCCTGAAATTCAGGATTACTAAAGGCGTGCTCGCCTAAAGAGTCTTTGATTCTCATGACTGTCTTGGGTGTGGTCTGTTGCTCCCTCAAAGGGTAAGACAGGGAGCAAAAACTCATCCAGCCCAAAGGAGGGACCAACCTTTGTAACCAAGGGAAAGGTTCCCTTTGTAACCAAGGGAAAGTCTATGCTAATACTATCAATACTAACAACTCATTTATACCTATTTACATCTGTAAAGAACTTTGCATATAGTGTTTCATTTCGTTCTTGTAACTGGGAGAGGTTCCTTGCAAGTGAAAGTGTCCTTTGGCTCATTTTACATATGAAGAAAGAAATATGAAAAACAAAACAAAACAAAAACAAACAAAAAAACTTGAGGTCTATGTGTTCTCCACTAAGGGAGTAGAGAGGGAAAATACATTTCTGGACATTTCTCAGGGTTGAATGAAGAAAACAACTTTAGTTCCCTACTGCTGTTGTTTAGACATTTTTTAGTCATGTCTGACTCTTTGTGACCCCATTTGGAGTTTTCTTGGCAGAGATACTGGAGTGGTTTCCCATTTCCTTCTCGAGATCATTTTTACAGATGAGGAAATTGGGGCAAACAGGATTAAGTTATTTGCCCAAGATCACACAGCTAGTGTCTGAAGATAGATTTGAACCCGAAATGATGAGTCTTCCTGACTGCAGGCCTGGCACTCTACCTACCACACCACCTAGACGCCTCTATATTGTTACAATCATTGCATATATTGTTTTCCTTGTTCTGCTTACTTTACTCTAAATCAGTTCAAAAAAAGTCTTCATAAGCTTCTCGGAATTCTTCATATCTATTACTTCTTATGGATCAATATACCATTGCATTCATTTATCACAATTCATTGAACTGTTTCCAAATCAAGGGGCATCTACTTTGTTTCCAATTCTTTGCTGCAACAATAAAGTGCTGCTGTTAATACTTTGGTGTAGACAGGATCTTTCCTTCTCTCTTTGACCTCCTTTGACAAGGATTCCTTGACTGGTCTATTATGAATTCAAATGGACACTAAAACCTGTTACCCGTGTAACCTCTCTCAATCTCAGATTTGCAGAATGAGGGTGGTTGGATTAGACAATCTTAAAGGTACTTTCCAGCTTTAAAACCTTTGAACCAATGAGGAGAATGTCACAACCATGATCAACTGGAATAGGGATGCTAAAAATCACCAGAGGCAAGTTGCAATTATTGAGTGATCAGCCTCCAGGAATCAAAGAGCCCCTAACAATCCAGAGTCCCAATCAGGAGGAACAGCTTAGGGCTAAGAGCTCAGGACAATCAGGAGTGAGGCAGTTTAGTAGACACAACATAAGCTTAGGGCCAAGAGCTCAGGACAATCAGGAGTGAGGCAGTTTAGTAGACACAACATAAGCTTAGGTGTTGCCTCCTTTAGAGAGTCAGATACTGGTGTAGTGGATAGAATGGTGCATGGAAGGAAGATCAGAGTCCAAAACCCAGCTTAAGCATTTAACTAGTTGTGTGACCATGGGCAAGTCATTTAATTTCACTTGGCTTCAGTGTCCTTATCTGTTACTTGGAGATAAGATCTCCTACCTTGAAGGATTGTTGAGGGGATCAAATAAGGTGCAATATGTAAAGTTTTGTAAACTTGAGAATTTTATGTAATTGTTGACTATTTTTAGTATTGTTGTTGTTATTTCAGCAGCATGAGTATAGGTCAAGCTCCTTCTTGCTCCTTAAAGGCCTGGTCAGAAGCCTGCATTAAGACATAGACATTTCTGGGAAGAGAGATGGTTATCCAGATAGTAGAGGTGAGCTTTGGAATGTTCCTAGCCAAGGCAGCCTCCTATCTGGGGGTCATCATCATCTATGGCTTTGAGTTCCCATAGATATGATATATTTGATGGAGAATTTAAATGCAGGGAAGACAAACCTCTGTGTGAACTACCAGCTTCAGCATCACTGCATTCTGTGAGGGCTATAATGATCTCTTACAGACTTTTACACCATCTTCCTAGTATGAGAAACATGTAGATGTCTGGAATAGCTGCTAGTTAGATTCATCTAAGGCAGTAGAGGCATTAGAAAAACAAATAAATTTAATTATGAAAACAGAGCTAATGACATCACACCTGGACAAATGGCACCTGAGAGGCCCTGGGTATGCCTGGAATGGGGGGGCTAGTTTGAGGAGACCTATGTTCTCATTGCTTCACAACAAATAGGAGCTCCTGACCACATGGCATTTTAAGGTTTACAAAGTCATTTTCCTACAGCATGGTGAGATAGTCTCAGTGTTATTGTTTCCATGTTACAAATGGAAAAACTCAGGTCTAGATTAAGGAATGACTTGCCCTAGGCCATGCAACTAACAAGTGTCAAAGCTGTTTCAAACACAGATATCTTCACCCCATGTCCATCCTTTTTCACAATTATTTCCTGGATGTCTTAACTAAATAGTTGTGTGTCTTTTGATAAGTCAACTAAAGACTATAGGCTCCAGTTTCCTAATCTGTGAAATTGTAGGTAAGATGTGTGGAGCAAATAGAGCTCAAAGATTACTTCCAGATGCAAGAAATTTTGGCAATTTAACCAACTTTTCATTGTGTAGAAGAACCCTGTGGCAGGAAAAATGTGACTTCATGAAAAAGAAAAGGATTAAGTTACATGGCACAGTGCATAGAGTGCCAGGTCTAGAGTCAGGGAGACTCATTTTCATGAGCTCAAATCTAACCTCAGACACTTTCAAGCTGCATGACCCTGGACAAGTCACTTAACTTCCTTTACCTCAGTTTCTCATCTGTAAAATGAGCTGGAGAAGGAAATGGCAAACCATTCTAATATCTTTGCTAAGAAAACCCCAAATGGGATCACAAAGAGTCAGACACTACTGAAACAACTGAACAACAAGAAGCTATCTGTATCTTAACCAAATAATATTTACATGTCTATTTTTATTTGTAATTTTTTTTTGTTTTAAACTTAAATACAAAATAAGGAAAGAAAAAAGAAACGAATTTAAATACTAAAACTAAAATGATACAAAATAAGAAAAGAAAAAAAAAGCATTGCCAAAGCACTGCAGAACATGAAAGCATTCAAAATATACAGCAATAAATTTCCATTTCAGGAAAGCCTTTATAATAAATACTATGCAAGGTGTTGTACATAGTATTGTACATACATAGCTTTGTCCATAGTTGAAAGGGAATTGTCCACATTCTAAATTCTTTTTTTTTTCCCAAGGGTGACATACAAAGGGCTTGATGGGCTCCTGAGCTGTTCCTTCTCCCCAAAGTCTTACAAACCCCAATGGAACCTTTTTATTGAATTAAGCATTTCTCAAGGCTTACTATACTCATCACTTTGCTAGGTGTTGGGGCTATAAAGGCAAAACCAAAACAGCTTGGGCCCTTTGGGAATTTACATTGTACTAGGAGGATAAAATATGGACACATGAGGATGATACAAAGCATGCGCAGAGTAGTAGAAGGTAATTTCAGGAGGGACAGGATGGTAAGGATGGAGGAAAATCAGGCAAGTGTGTAGAGTGGCGCACCTGAACTATACTTTGGAGGCATCTAGGCATCCTGTGATATGGGAGATGATGAGCATATTCTACATCTGGAAAACCATCTGTTCAAAGGCACAGAGGTGGGCACTGGAGGTCAACAAACAATTATTAAGCACCTCTTGTGTCTCAGGTACTTCTTCAAGTGCTAGAGATAAAAAGAAAGGCAAAAATTACTTCCTGCTTCCAAGGACCTCAGAGTCTAATGGGGAGACACAGACCAACAACTGTATACAGATACACACAGAATAAATTAGATAATCTCAGAGGGAAGATTAAGGAGAACTGAGAAGCAGACAGACTAATTGTGAGGTCATAATCAGAGCAATTAGCAAACATTTTTGGAGCCTAGAGTAAAAGCAAGGCACTATTCTAGGTGCTATAAGTGGCTGCTTGGGCTCTGCTTTAACAGCACACCCTAACACATTCCTGGCCTGGGTAAGGAAAGAGAATCAGAGGAGATATTGGCATATAGTAGAAGGAGACTACAGTGGCCTGAGATTAGGAGACCTGTGTCCCAGTCTTTGATCACCCCTGACCATTTTTGTTAACTCAGAAAAATCTCTTGACCTCTCAACCCTCATTTTCCACACTTCTTAAAAACTGCAGAGGTTGGACTAAGTGATTCCTTCTTGTTGGAGAGTCAAATGAAACTGTGACAGGAGAAGGGAATATATTCATTCCCTGGAACCCGAAGAGATGAATTAAAAGGAACCACTCAATTTTCTCCTCCAGTAATGTCCTCCTGGACTGCTTCATCTTGGCAAGGAGGTGACCTGGGACTCTCAGATACTGGACCAGCATATGGCAGGATCAAACAAGCTAAAAAGACTTCAAATCCAAGGTCAGCAGTGGACAATGTCCCATCTGTCTGAGAACCAGTCTAGCTAAGTTGGAAGAGGCCGAACCACTAAACAAAGATGTTAAGGGAACCATGCAACTCCTATTTATGAAGATGTAAAAAGGGTTTTTATTAGAAGGTGAGGAAAGATTCTACTGATATATCACCCTTTGGAAAAGTTGGAGGAATATTAAATTCTCTGTGGAACTCACTTTGGGTATAAGAATGACCTAAGAAAGAATTCTGTGTGCCTTCTTATCCATCAAGGGAACCCTACTCATTGAAGGCAAAGACCTATTATCATCCATAATAGATACCCTAAACACCTCAAGGTGTCAACTGGAAAGGAAGTGACTTTAGGCTTAAGTCACCTAGTGAGTCAGGGGCTGAGTTGAACTCATACATTTTCCCTAGAACTCCTATGAAGATCTGCAGTCCCATAGATTGACCACCACACTCCTAGATAATCTGACCTTATAACAGATGCTTTCCCTTGGGTGAAGGCATTCACAGCCCTGGGAGGAGAATTAGTAGATTCTCTGATTTCCCTTGGTGGGAGAAACTTGAATTTTTGGTGGAAAGGTGCTGGTATATGAACAGTTCCAAATTCTTGGTTATTCTGTCATTGGGCCAGGGCCTTAGTCACTGGTTAATTTGCCCAGACTTCTGTAAACACTTGGTGTGGGTGGAACATATCTGACCCAATTATTCCCCACCCATACCAAAGGAGATGTCACAGAGAAGTCAAGGCTGGCTAACAGGAAGCCCTTTCTTTGGGATGGGCAGTAGGGAACAGTCCTAAACTTTAGGGAACAAAGTAAGATTTAATGGGAGAAGGAAAGGTCAATCTTTCTTATCTTCTTGGGTATATAGCTGCAAGAAAACAAACAAGAAAGAAAGAAAGAAAGAAAGAAAGAAAGAAAGAAAGAAAGAAAGAAAGAAAGAAAGAAAGAAAGAAAGAAAGAAAGAAAGAAAGAAAGAAAGAAAGAAAGAAAGAAAGAAAGAAAGAAAAAAGGAGGGAGGGAGGGAAGGAAAAGATGGAGAAAGGGAGAAAGGAAGGAAAGAAGGGAGGGAGGGAGGGAGGAGGGAAGGGAAAGGAAAGGAAAGGAAAGGAAGGAAGGAAGGAAGGAAGGAAGGAAGGAAGGAAGGAAGGAAGGAAGGAAGGAAGAAGTAAAACAAGGAAGGGAAGAAAGGAAGCAAGAAAGCGAGAGAGAGAGAGAGAGAGAGAGAGAGAGAGAGAGAGAGAGAGAGGAAGGAAAAAAGAAGGAAATGAGGAAGGAAGGAAGGAAAGAAGAACAGACTAGAAAATAAGGAGAAAGGAAAGGGAAAAAACCCACAATTTTTCTTCTAAGTGCCCCAATGTTAGAGCTCTTATTTCAAAAGATTCCCTTTCTGTTCAGTTGTTATGTTGATTTTTACCATTTAATGACAACATGCAGTAGGTTAAGATACATAGGCAGAGCAAAGGGAAATAAAAATTTTTAACAATAATAATTTTTTATTATAAATAATTTAGTGATACAAGGCCCTCTAATGGAGAGAGTGCTGGATTTGAAGTCAAGACGATCTAAGTTCACATTCTGTGTTAGATCCATACTGGCTGTGTCACCCTGACCAAGTCATTTAACCCTTCTGAACCTCAATTTCCTCATGTGTAAAATCTGAGTTGGGGGTCTAATGTACCTCTAATATCCTTCCAGCTCCAAATGTGTGAACCTATGAAATCATTAGAAAAGATGACCATATCTCAATAGATGCAGAAAAGGCTTTTGACAAAGTACAACATCCATTCCTATTAAAAACACTAGAGCTCTTTCTGTCGGCGCTTCCAGTGGAGGGGCCGCTGTGTCCTTGCTGGCACCATGCCCGCCCTCAGACCCCTCGTGAAGCCTAAGATCGTCAAGAAGAGGACCAAGAAGTTCATCCACCACCAGTCCGACACATATGTCAAGATCAAGAGAAACTGGCGTAAACCAAGAGGCATTGACAACAGGGCCAGATCTTGATGCCCAATATTGGTTATGGAAGCAATAAGAAGACAAAACACATGCTGCCAAGATGATTCAGGAAGTTTTTGGTGCACAATGTCAAAGAGCTAGAAGTGCTCCTGATGTGCAACAAATCATACTGTGCTGAGATTGCTCACAATGTTTCCTCTAAGAATCAGAAAGTGATTTTTGAGAGAGCAGCTCAGCTAGCCATCAAGATCACCAATCCAAATGCTAGACTGAGGAGTGAAGAAAATGAGTAAAAAGCTTTGCACATTTTTATTTGTGTTAAATAAACTACTACCAGTAAACTACTAAAAAAAAATAAACACTATAGGAATAAATGGAGCCTTCCTTAAAATAGTTGATAGCATCTGTTTAAAACCATCAGCAAGTATTATATGCAATGGGAATAAACTAGAATCATTTCCAATAAGATCAGGAGTGAAACAAGGGTGTCCACTATCACCCCTCTTATTCAATCTGGTACTAGAAATGTTAGCAGTAGCAATTAGAGAAGAAAAAGAAATCAAAGGAATCAAATTAGGCAAAGAAGAGACCAAGCTATCACTCTTTGCAGATGATATGATGATATACTTAGAGAATCCTAGAGAATCAAATAAAAAACTACTTGAGACAATAAATAAATTTGGAAAAATTGCAGGATATAAAATAAACCCACATAAATCCTCGGCATTCCTGTATATATCTAATGAAACTCATCAGCAAGAGATAGAAAGAGAAATCCCATTTAAAGTCACTGTAGACATAAAATATTTGGGAATCTACCTTCCAAAACAAACCCAGAACCTATATGAACACAACTACAAAACACTTCTCACACAAATAAAATCAGATCTAACTAATTAGAAAAACAACAATTGCTCATGTCTGGGTCGAGCTAATATAATAAAAATGACAATTTTACCCAAACTAAATTATATATTTAGTGCCATACCAATCAATTTACCAAAAAACTACTTTTTAGAGCTAGACATAATAATAACAAAATTTATTTGGAAAAACAAACTGTCTAGAATATCAAGGGAATTAATGAAAAGAAATGCTAGGGAAGGTAGACTAGCTATGCCAGATTTTAATCTGTATTATACAGCAGCAGTCATCAAAACTGCTTGGTACTGGCAGAGGAGTAGAGTAGTGGATCAATGGGATAGATTGGGTGCAGGAAACCCAGCAGTTCATGAATATAGTAATCTATTGTTTGATAAACCCAAAGACCCCAGTTTTTGGGATAAGAATGCACTATTTGACAAAAACTTCTGGGAAAACTGGAATACAGTATGGCAGAAACTGGGCATAGATCATTATCTAACACCATATACCAAAATCAAGTCTAAATGGGTGCATGATCTAGGTATAAAGGATGATACTTCAAGCAATCTGGGAAAGCAAGGAATAGTTTACCTGTCAGATTTGTGGAGAGAGAAAGACTTTAGGACCGAACAAGAATTAGAGAGCATTATAAAATGCAAAATGGATAATTTAGATTACATTAAATTGAAAGTCTTCTGTACAAACAAAGCCGATGTAACCAAGATCAAGAGGGAGGTGGGAAATTGGGAAAGAATTTTTACAACCTATGTCTCTGATAAAGGACTCATTTCTAAAATATACAGAGAATTGAGTCAAATCTATAAGAATTCAAGTCATTCCCCAATTGATAACTGGTCAAAGGATATGAACAGGCAGTTTTCAGAGAAAGAAATCAAAGAAATCTATAAGCATATGAAGAAATGCTCTAAATCACTATTAATTAGAGAATAGCAAATCAAAACACCTCTGAGATACCACATCTCTCCAGTCAGATTGGCTAAGATGACAAAACAAGAAAATGACAAATGCCGGAGAGGATGTGGGCAAATTGGAACACTAATGCATTGCTGGTGGATTTGTGAACTTATCCAACCATTCTGGAGAGCAATCTGGAATTATGCCCAAAGGGCTATAAATAATTTCATACCCTTTGACCCAGCCATACCACTTCTAGTGTTATATCCCAAAGAGATCATAGAAGAGGGAGGAAGACCCATATGTACAAAAATGTTTATAGCAGCTCTATTCGTAGTTGCAAAGAATTGGAAATTAAAGAGGTGCCCATCAATTGGGGAATGGCTAAACAAGTTGTGGTATATGAATGTAATGGAGTATTATTGTGCTATAAAAAACAAGGAGGAGACAGTTTTCATATTTACCTGGAGAGGCTTATACAAACTGATGCTGAGAGAGAAGAGTAGAATCAGGAGAAATTTGTATACAATCACAGACACAACATATGTATGATGACCAACTATGATAGACTCTTTTCAGCAATGCAGTGATATAAGTCAATACCAAAAGACTCACGAAGGAGAGAAATGCGACATCCAGAGATATAACTAGAAAGAACTGAGCTTGAATACTGATGGAAGCAAACTAATTGATCTTTTTCTTTTCATTGTTTGGTTTTATTTCTTCTTTACCATTTTTCATCCCACCTAGTACAATATGCCTTTGTAATTGAACTAATGTCTAATATGAATGTATTTGCAGATCTTATACTGGACTATATGCTGTCGTGGGGGGTGAGGGTAGAGAGGGAAAGGAAATTTGAAAATCAAGGAACTATGGAATTGAATCTTGTTAACTAAAACTAAACTAACAAATTAATATATAAAAAAGAATATGCAAAACAAAAAAGACAAGATGACCATTTCAATATGCAAAGAAGAAAAACATAGAGATTTGTATATGAAACAATGAATGTCTATTACATGATTCATTTTAAAATGCACATTAAATTTCACCCAAGAGAGCCAGGTTGCACACCCAGATCCCTAAGCTGCAAATCCAGAGTTTTCTCTATTCCGTGTGCTCCACTGGGCAGCTATCCTAGACTTCTCTCTGTTCCTCACCCTGGGCACTCCATCTCTGGCCAAAATGGGAACAAAATCATCCTGTTTGCCGAGAAGGTACATGTTTCACGCAGACCCCTGCTCCGTCCCTCATTATAGACTCACTGACATTGAAAACCATAAAGAGCTTCAAAGATCATGAAGTCCAATCCCCTCATTTTAAAGGAGGAGGAAACTGAGACCCAGAGGTAAGCGTGGGAGGTCATTTCAGTCACTCAAGTCTTAAGTCCTGACTTAGTCTAGGGCTCTTTCAACTACAAGCTGTCCCTATTAGTCTGGGCTTTGAATACAAAAAGAATATGAGTCAATCAGCCAATCAACAAGCATTTATTAAATATCTTCTGTATGGAAGGATAATAATTAAAAGAATGAAGCAATTCCTATTCTCATGAACAAACATAATTATGTAAAGAATAAGTTTAAAAAGAAATCTGAAGTAATTACAGAAATTGGGTACTAGCTCTGATGGAGGTGAGGACTTCTCATTATCATCTTTTTCTTCTTTTTTAAATTCATACTAATAAAACAAACTAGAAGGAAGACAGAAAGAGATAACAATGGAAAAGATCTCCATATTGTCTCTCTAAAAACTCTTCATTCAAGATAAAGGATCAATAACATTTATGTCACTGCATCACAGTCCTTGATGAATTAGAAAAGGATTCATGTATAAGGTGGAATTGGAGCTAGATCTTGAAGGAGGGTAATAGTGAGGCCAGAGTTCATTCCAGAAACAAGGGAAGAACAGTGCAAAGGACAGCTGGCCAGAGATGGAATGACAAGTATGAGAAGCAGAGAGAAATCCAATTTGACTGGACCAAAGGGTATCTAGAGTAGCAATAGCTCCATATTTGGAGCTCAAGGACCTGGGGGTACATCCTTGCTTGGCCATTTGCCTCTTGAGCGACTTTTAGTGAATTGATTTATTTACTTGACCCACAGTATCCTCATCTGTAAAAAGATGTAAAATGATGGCTTTGACTAGATGACCTCTCAATTCCCTTCCAGCCCAAATAGATCTAGGATCATATGATCTCAGGCAGAAATTTTCAATTTTTTCCAATTCTTCATGACCCCATTTGGGGTTTTCTTGGCAGAGATCCTGGAATGGTTTGCCATTTCCTTCTCCAGCTCATTTTACAGAGGAGGAAACTGAGGCAAACTGAGTTAAGTGACTTGCCCAGGGTTACACATCTAGTAAGTATCTGAGGATATATTTGAATTCAGATCTTCCTGACTCTAGGCCTGGCACTCTATCCATTGAGACACATACCTGTCCTATGTACAGTCCAGAAATACAAGCCACAGAAATATCATCGGCACTAGAGAGGAAAGGGAACTCAGAGACCATAAGAGTCCATCCCTCTTATTTTACAAATAAGGAAACTGAGGCAAAAGACTTAAGTGACTTGACCGGAGTCACACAGCTACTCAGTGTCTAAGGCCAGATTTGATCTCAGGTCTTCTTGCCTCCAGACCCAGAATTCTACTCACTGCCTCATCTAATGCAGAAATAGGTGGGGCTAAAGCTATGAGGGGAGTGTACATCCCTCCCCAAATGTTAATGCATTGGAGTATCTTTCCTTGGAATATCTGTAGTCAGGCCTGGATTCAGCTAAGTGTTCACAGTGCATAAAGAAAGTTACTGGCCTTTCATTTCTCACACAGAACTGAGTCAAATTTATAAAAGTAAGAGCCATTTCCCAATTAATAAATGATCAAAATATATTAATAGTTTTCAGATGAAGAAACCAAAGCTATTTATAGTCATATGAAAAAATGCTCTAACTCACCATTGATTGTTGCAATGCAAATTAAAACAATTCTGAGGTACTACCTCAGACCTATTAGATTGGCTAATAGGAGAGAAAAGGAAACTGACAAACAGTGGAAGGAATGTGGGGAAAATGAGACACTAAGGCACTGCTGGTGGAGTTGTGAACTGATTCAATCATTCTGTAGAGCAATCTGGAACTATGCCAGGGCTGTAAAACCATGCATACCCTTTGACCCAGTAATACCACGACTAGGTCTGTATCCCAAAAGAGATAAAAACAAAAAGTAAAAGGATCTATACGTACAAAAATATTTATAGCAACTCTTTTCTCCAGGCAAAGAATTGGAAATTAAGGGAATGCCCACCAATTGGTAAATGTCTGGACAAGCTGTGGCGGATGATTGTGATGGAATACTATTATGGTATGGGAAATGATGAGCAGGGATCCTCTAGAAAAGCCTGTAGAGACTAGCAAGAACAGATGCAAAGTAAAATGTAACATGTACAAAGTAACAGTAATGATGTAAGATGATCAGCTATGAATGACTTAGCTATTCTCAGCAATGCACTGATCCAAGATAAATCTGAAGAACTTAGATGAAAACTGCTTTGCATGCCCAGAGAAAGAACTGATGGTGTCTGAACACGCAATTTTTTACTTTACTGAAGCATACTTTTTTATTTTATTTTTCTTGGGGTTTTGGGTTGTTGGGTTTTTTTGTTGTTGTTGTTGTTTATGTTTTCTTTCACAACATCACTATTATGGAAAAGTTTTTGCATGACTGAACATACATATCCTATATCTAATTGCTTGCCTTCTCAATACAGGTGGGGTGGGAGGGAGAAAATGAGAGAATTTGGAACTCAAAGTTTAAAAAATGAATGTTAAAAATTGTTTTTACATGAAATTGGGGAAAAATAAAATACTAAATAATTAAAAAAAAAAAAAAAACAAGTACTGGCCTTCTTGTTTCAGCCCTGACTCTTATCACATTTCTTCTGCCTCAATCCTTCCATGTCTCAGTCTGATTCAAATCAATGGGTATTTATTGCACATTGACTAAGTACCAGGTGTGGGGCCATATTGGATTTACAGAGTAACCACATACGATCACAGAACTTAGAACTAGAAAAGTCTTTAGAAACTAGCCTAACCAAATCATTTTACAGGTGAAGAAACTGAGGTAAAGAAACAGGGGGAGGTGAGAAATTCTCTCTCTAGAGAGAGAGAGAAAGTATTTTGCCCAGGGTCACACAAATCCTAAGGAGCAGAGACAAGATTTGAAATCAGTGCCTCTGATTCCCAGGTCATTGCTCGTTCCATAATGCTAAGCCACCTCTCTTAAAACATAATCCTTGCCCTCAAGGAGTTCATAGACTCATTAGAGAGATGAGGTGCAAACCACTTTTGAAGCAGTTAAATGAACTATTTGTTGTTGTTGTTGTTGTTGTTGTTCAGTTTTGTCCAGCTCTCTGTGACCCCATTTAGGGTTTTCTTGGTAGAGATACTGTAGTGGTCTGCCATTTCCTTCTCCATTTTATTTTGCAGATGAGAAAAGTGAGGCAAAAGGGGTTAAATGAATTGCCCAGGTAAGTATCTGAGGCTGGATTTGCACTCAGAAAAATGAGTCTACCTGATTTCAGACCCAGTACTCTTATCTACTGTGCCCCCTAGTTGCATCCTTAAATAAACTATAAAAGGGGCTTAATAATACCTGTGGTACCTACTCACAGAACTATTGTGAGAATTTAATGGAGTTACATGTAAAGGGTTCTGTAAGTTTTAAATCACTATTTCAGTGTTTATAAAAGTATTATTATTAGGATCTTCTCATTTCTTTTTTTTAAAAGTTCTTAATAATAAGGGGGGTGGAGCCAAGATGGTGGAGTAGAAACGGCACTTCCATGGCGCTCCAGCCCATACAACTTCAAAATTATGTAAAAGGGGACTCTGAACAACCTTTGGAGTTCCAGAACCCACAGAACTACACAGAGAAGCTAAACTCCCACTGAGGACAGCCCGGCAGCCTAGCAGAGAGCGGCCAGCACAACTCTCTGGGAGCTAAGCCCAGGCCCGTGTGAGTCACGATTTTAGCCCCAGGGTGGCTGGAGCAGCAGCTGGCTGGAGCAACCTCAGAACACCAGCAGCTGTGGCTTTTCCAGAATTACCAACACATAGATGCCTAGGAAAAAGTGAGAGGTTAGTGCCCTATGGACTTTGGGACCAGTATTTGGGAGTGCATCAGCTTCTTCCCCTGGGGGTGAAAAGCCTCTGAGGAGCTGCAGAATAGCCACCATTTTGCAGCTTCAGTTGCAGCTTCAGCTCCTGGCCTTCAGACTGTAGGGGGATCCCGCAATCAGTCTGGGGGGTTAATCGTTCTTGCTTTAACCTCCCTGGATCTGGATTGCCATCTGAGGTGGAGGTCTCTGAGTGTGTGTCCAGTCTGCCACAGTGTGGGGGGGATTCAGGGAGGGCACCCAACTAAGACTTCCAGCAGTTGAGAAGACCCCAACGTTTGAGATGGAAGCTCCCCAGTCTGATGGCAGAGTCCCACTGTGGCAACAAGCCCAAAAGTCAAGTAATTAAGTGGCAACATGCCTAGGCAAAGGAAACAAAATAAACAGAAAATTCAACATTGGATTCCTATTTTGGGGGCAAAGAGGATCAAAGCATGGAACAGGAGGAGGACTGTGAGGTCACAAATCCCGCTCGAAAAGACTCAAATAAAAATATGATTGGGTTACAGGCCATAGGGGACCTTAGGAAGGATTTTAAAAACCAAATAAGAGAAGTGGAGGAAAAATTGGGAAGAGAAATGAGAAGGATGCAGGAAATATATGAAATGAGAGTCAACAGCCTGACTGAGGAAAATAACACCTTAAAAATAGACTAACTCAAATGGCAAAAGAGGCCCAAAAAGGCAATGAGGAGAAGAATGCCTTAAAAAGTCGAATTTGCCAGATGGAAAAAGAATCTCTAAAGCTCATTGAGGAGATTCATTCCTTCAGAATTAGACTGGAGCAAATGGAAGCTAGTGACTTTATGAGAAATCAAGATGCTGGTAAACAGACCCAAGTAATTGAAAGAATATAAGCAATGTGAAATATCTCATGGGAAAAACTAGTGACCTGGAAAATAGATCCAGGAGAGATAATTTAAAAATTATTGGACTACCTGAAAGCCATGATCAAAGAAAGAATCTAGAAATCCTCCTTCAAGAAATTCTCAAGGAAAATTTCCTTGATGTTTTAGACCCAGAGGGCAAAATAGAGGTTGAAAGAATCCACAGATCACCTCCTGAAAAATATCCCAAGAAGAAAACTCCCAGGAATATTATAGCCAGGTTCCAGAATTCCCAGACCAAGGAGAAAATACTACAAGCAGCCAGGAAGAAACAATTTCAATATTGTGGAAACAATCAGAATAACACAGGACCTGGCAGCTTCTACACTGAGGGACTGAAGGGCATGGAATATCACATTCTGCAGGGCAAAGAACCTGGGATTAAAACCAAGAATCACCTACCCAGCAAAACTGAGTATCTTGTTTCAGGGAAAATATGGTCATTCAGTGGAATAGAGGACTTTCAAGCATTTTTTTTTTGCTTTTTGGAGGGCAATTGGGGTTAAATAACTTGCCCAAGGTCACACAGCTAGGTTTTTGTTTGTGTGTGTTAAGTGTCTGAGGCCGGATCCAAACTCAGGTCCTTCTGACTCTACTCACTGCACCACCTACCTGCCCCCACTTTCAAGCATTCTTGAGGAAAAAACCAGAGTTGAATATAAAAATTTGACATTTAGACACAAGAAGCAAGAGATGCTTGAGAAGGTAAACAGGAAAAAGAAATTATAAGGAACTTATCAAAGTTGAACTATTTACATTCCTACATAGAAAAACAATAATTGTGACTGATGAAACCTTTCTCAGTATGAAAATAATTGAAGAAGGGTATATGGGCATATGAATACATAAGTGAATGTGTGTATATATGTTTACAGGTATACATGTACAGAGTGCACAGCTCGGATTTGGTGGGAAGGGGTGATACTTAAGGGGTGAAGTTAAGAGGTGAGGGAGGAATGTGGTGAGAGGAGATGAGGAGGGACGGTGGGGGTTAAACTATCTCATATAGAAGAGGCAAGGGGAAGTAGTTGCGGGTGAGGGGAAGAACAGGAAGGCAAAAAGGCAAAACCATATTTTCATTGAATTTGGCTCAGGGAGAGAATGACATACATACTAAATGGGCTATCTCACCCTGCAGGAGAGTAGAGGGGAGGGGGATGAGAGGTGGGGATGATGGAGGGGAGGGCATGCTGGGGGGAGGGGAGTTGGAGGCACCCACTTTCGAAGAGGGACAGGATCAAAGTAAGGAATGGACCAGGAAGGGGGTGGGATGGGTGGGAGGGAAATATAGCCAGTCTTTTACAATATACATGTACAACATAAACTGAATTGAGTATCTTCCCAGTGGGAGTGGGTGACAAGGGACAAAAGGAATGGATCTGGAATTCAAAGTTTGAAATTTAAATGTTTCAAATATATATATATATATATAAAAATTCTTAATAATAAAACCAACAGGAAAGAAGAACAGCAAGGAGATGAAAATGGAAAAGATCTGCAGTACTTATCTAATAAACTCTTCATCAAACAAAGACAGAGAAGCAACAGCTTTACACCATCATTTCATGGTCTCTGAGGTGCTACAAGAGGAAATGAAAGAGACATTAAGGAAAACAACATCCAAAAGAGCCATTAGACCAAACCAAGTGCACTCAGAGAGGATCCATACTGGAGGTCACACAGTTTTGAGGGAGCTGAAAGATTACTTCTGAAGAAAGAGGAAGGAGTGAGCATGAAGAACAATTGAAAACACCAATAACAACAGCAGCCAACATTTGTTAAGCCCCTATTAGAAGTTAAAAACGGAACAATTTCTGACTCAATGAACTTGTATGGGGGGAGGGGGAGAGAACATAGTACAAAATAAATTAAATGCAAGAAAATGCAAATATTTGGGGTGAGGGCACTAGCAAGTGGGGGGAGGGTAAAGATAAGCTTCCAGCTGAATGTGCCACTTGAGTTGAAGGAAGCTAGTAATCCTGTGAAGAGGAAATTAAGGGAAAGAAGAGTATTCCAGATGTGGGGCCCAGAGAAAAGGATTTAGGCTCTTGTATGTGGGTAACAGCATGCAGGCCAATTTGGTTATGATGTAGAGTGTGTGAAAGAATAGGATGCAGTAATCATGGAAAGACAACCTGGAGTCAGAATGGAAAGGCTTTAAATGACACAAGGAAGAGTTTGTGTTCTATCCTAGAGGCAAGAGGGAGTCATTAGAATTTCTAGAGCATGGGATGACATGGTTGAATTTGTGTTTTAGGAGCATCAATTTGGTAGCTGCACAGAGAATAGATTAAAGAGGGGAGAGGGTGGAAGTAGGGAAATGGATTAGGGGCTGCTATAGTAGTCTGGAAAAGAGGTAGTGAGGGTCTAAAATTGTGTAGAAGCCATCTAAGTAGAGTTGCTGTTTAATCATATCAGTTCTATCTGATTCTTCATGACCCCATTTGGGGTTTTTTTGGCAAAGATACTGGAGCAGCTTGCCATTGCCTTCCATAGCTCATTTTTCAAGAAGAAACTGGCAAACAGGGTGAAGTGACTTGCCCAGGGTCACAAAGCTAGTAAGTATCTGAGGCTGGATTTTAACTCATGAGGATGAGTCTTCCTGATTCCAAACCCAGAGTTCTATGCACTATGGCACCACTTAGATGCCCTCTGAGCGAAGAGAAGGAGATGAATGGGAGATATGGGGATAGAATCAGCAATGCTTGGCAAATGATTCGACATAGGAGGTAAAGGAGAGGGATGCATTGATGCTGTGAACCTATGTGACTGGAAGTCTGACAGCACCCTGAACAAAACAGCAAGGAGATGGGAAGGTTTGGTAAGAAAGAAAATGGTTTCTGTTTTAGACTACTGAGTTTGAGATGTCTACAGCATATCCATTGGGAGATGTCTGATATGCAGTTGGGGCTGCGGACCTGGAGATTAGAAAAGAGACTTTGGCTGGATATAATTAGGAACTTGTGGCTCCTGAGAGTCAACCATCAAATGTTCAGTGGGAATATTTGTACCCCAGAATTCTACAAACACTACAAATCAAGGATTTGATTTCTTACTGGGTTGATTAGACTAAAGAACAGTGATGAAGAAAATGTTAATGATACAGATTACACTTTAAAGTATATTACACAAACATTTTTCTCCTTCCAGGGCTGGGTGTTAAACATTTATTAGTAGATCCCCGGATCTGGCAGTTATCTGTGTAGAGGTATATTTGTTTAACCCAGAGGAATTGAAAATATTTAGGGAGAAAAAAAAACGAGGCTCAGGGCAGAGCCTTTGTGTAACCCATTGTGGGGGAAAGGGTGTTGAGTAAGGATGAGGATCTTACAAAGGAGTCTAAGAAGGAGCAAGCAGGTGGTTAGAGAGCAGAATCAAGAAAACCTAGGAAACAGGGAGTGTCCTGGAGGAAGGAACAGGCAACAGCATCAAATACGATCAAAGGTTAAGAGGTAAGGGGAAAAAAGGTCATTGGATTTGGTCATAAATGAATGATAACCTCAAATAGAGCAGTTTCAGCTCAATCAATCAACTTTTTAAAGCACCTACTATGTGTCAGGAACTGAGGCGAATGCTGGGGCTACAAAAAGTGGTGAGAGACAGTTCCTGCCTACAAGGAATTCACATTCTAATGGGAGAGACAGTTGAATGATGAGACCATTAAAAAAAAATCATGAACCTCGAGTGGGAGGACATCAGTAACTGCCAGCCCTGCTTTCTTATATCTATAAAATATTTATGAGAGTAATCTGTGTATCTGTTGAGGGCATTGTTAATGAAAATATTAGAAACAGACAGCCAAAGAATATTCTAAAGCAGAATACATCTTTACAATCACATAATTGGCCAAAAGGTGGAGAGAATACAAGTTCTCACTATGCCTACTCTTGGTTTACTATAAAGAACAAACTTTATAAGCTCTCCTCCAACAAGGTACCTCCCATGCAAATATCAAAGTTACACAAGGTTCCCTGGAAGTCATAATGATAGAGATAATTTCTTTTGGCATCCCTTTGATGATTTCATATATGAAAAACATGTTCACGGAAGGTATTTGCCACAGTCATGGAAGATGTCTAGTGCAGACTGGAAATGGAAGAAGGGTTCCTTATCAGTGATATGGTTCTCCAGTTACTCATGACATTGTGTTAATTTCCTCAAGATCTGAAGCATCATAAGGTCTTCCAAATGCAATTTTCAATTGTTCAGAAAACATTGGCCTAATTTTCTACATGTGACAAGACAAGTGGACAGATTATTGGACAGAAATTTATATAGGTAGGTAGAACTGGGAACTGGTCCATCATTATATACATCTTTGTTATATATTTCCCATAAATAAGAAACTGGGTCCAGAATTGAATAGGAGGAAGGGGATAGGTTATATAGCATTTGGGAAATGCATTTTTTTTTTAATAGTCATGAGCTTTTCCCTGAAACAAACATTTATCTTTTCAATTGTAATACTCTTTTGGCCATAGTATATGTGATTGAATAATGCATTTTCCCAAAGATTCAAAATTGTAAATCACTTTTAGACCAATGGGGAAATGCATGGCCATTACTGACAATGCAAAAATTGCCATAAAAGATAATATCAAAGACATGAATGACCAGGCAAAAGGGCTTATCATGTATTGAGAAGGCGGGATAAAATAGTTGGCATGCTTACAGTGGTACATTTTGATGAATTGAAGAGATCTTTGGGAAGAACCCCGGCCTACTGGGTAGAATCCCTATAAAGGATATACAAAAGGACATAGACCAGCATAGCAAAAGCTGAGAAGACCCACATGGGTCAGAATCCACACCATGGGAGGGAGTAACTACATCCATATCATTGCAGATCCATCGACGTTTCACAGTTTTGAACAGTTTAAGACTATACCCAATAAGAGTTAAATGAGCAGTTTTGACAATTACCACTATAGAAAAAGACCATCACAGTGACCCACAGTAGTTTTATCAAACTTCTTTCAGAAGGCTGGCCTTGAAATAGGGAAGCAGATTTATATGAGCACACAAAATTCCAGAGAGAACAGTATAAACTAAGTCATTCTCACATTTTTAATTTTACACCAATGGAAAGGCAAAAAAGAAATGGAAATAGTATACCATGGGGCACCATTAATCCTCTTTACTTCAGACATAGCTAGGTGATGCAGAAGATAGGGAGCTGGGCCTGGGGCCTGGAAAACCTGGGTCCAAATCTGTCTTCAAATGCTTCCTAGTGATATGACCTTGGACAAGTCACCTAACTTGTCTGCCTTGGTTTCCTCATTTGTAAAGTAGCAATAATAGCACCTATCTGAGGAAAAAATAAGATATTTGTAAAACACTTAGCATAAGGCCTGGTATTTAAAAAAATGCTTATTCCCTTCTCCCTCTGGAGGGACAATAGTACCTCAAAGTCTTTAAATCCAGAGGTCACCTTAGAGGTCATTTGATTCCACTCTTTTATTTTATATTTTGCAGTAAAATTAACTGAGGTTCACAGCAAGGAAAAGACTTGCCCAAAGTCACACATCAACAATGAGGAATAACCAGGATTTGAAGCCATATGTCTTGCATTAAAAATCTAACATGTGTTTCTGCTCCCTCTCTCTGCCTCTTCCCAGGGCTTTGCTTTGTGTTTCATTCAGGGTCCTCCTCCTAGAATTGTTTGGTAGAACCTGGTGTCTTCCTGTCTCTCCACCTGTAAAAACAGAAGTCCCTGTCATCTTTGGGAATTACGTTGCATATTTCCATGAGTCCCAGTGGTCAGATTCCCCAGGCCTCCCTTACTATTTTTATCCCTTTGCTCCACCTGTGTTTATTAACCTCATGACGTTGAATGCTCTTCAAGGATCAGCCTCCTTTCCCTCTATTGCTCACTCTAGAGGCACCCATGGAATCCCCACCTCCAACCAAGGGCCTTGGAGGGAGCCCTGACATTCTTCCCATAGATAACATGTGACTTTGCTGAGCCATTGTGGGAAGGGCAAGTAATCCAGAGTTCCCTCAAGCAGCCATGCTTAGCTGGCTTTGTTCCCAGAAAATTATCTTCACTGCTAAGTCCAGACACCTGGAAAATACAATTAGTTCTCCCAGGTGACTCAGACTCTCTTGGTCTCTGTTGCTTTGGGAAAGCAGCTCCCATTTCAGCCAGCAGAGGGAACTGTTCAGCAGAAATGACTGCAAGACCAGAGAGATACTGGTTTGAAGTGCAGCTATTATCTTCTTTGCAACTTTTGTATCTGTTTCATATTTGAAAAATCATGGAGGAGAGTGGGGAGGGAGGGAGGGAGGGAGATGGGGGGGAGAGAGAGGGAGAAAGGGAAGGAGGGAGAGAGGGGGAGAGAAGGAGAGTGAGAGAGGGAGGGAGAGGAGGAGAGAGGAGAAGAGAGAGGGGCAGAGGGAGAGAGAGGAAAAGAGAGAGGGGGAGAGGGGGGGAGAGGAGAAAGATAGACAGAGAGAGACAGAGAGAAAGGTTCTGATTAAGTTTAACCTCAAGCCTGGCAAGAAAAAGAGTGTGGACTGGATGATCTTGAAAATCCTCTTTAGCTCTGAAGTGATAATCCTGGGCTCTCCTCCTAACAGAACAGGATGAGCCAAGACTGCCCTGCATGCCTGGAATGCACTTCCTCCTCTCCACCACCTCTGAGAATCCCTTGTTCTCTTTAAAACTTAACTCAAGCACCCCCTTCCACAGGAAGCCTTCTGGCAGCATCACTGATTCTCGGTTATTACTAGTGCCTTCCCCACAACAATGCCCTTGTGTTTACTGTGTACATAGTTTGCACACATGCGTGTCTCACCTTATAGAATGTGAGCATCTGAAGGGAATGATTTGTTTATTTTTGTCTTTGTAATTCCCACACTTACCATGATGCTTGGCACATGTTAATTCTTGATAAAGATAGATAGATATTCAGAAACTTACTAATTCTGTGACTCTGGGCAAGTTACTTAAACCCGATTACTTCCCTCCCCCCCCAAAAAAAAAATAATAACCTTTTAAAAAAAGATAGACAGATAGGAAGATAGCAAGGTGGTAAACAGAGTGATGTGAGAGAGAGAGAGAGAGAGAGAGAGAGAGAGAGAGAGAGAGAGAGAGAGAGATTCAGTAATATGCCCAGTGAAAGACTTGAGTCAGAGAAGCTGCTGGGCTCAAATCTCGGCTCTGTCCCTATCTTTTGGAATCTAAGACAGGGGGTATAAGAGACTATTTTGAGTCCTTAAAACAGAGCTGGAAAGAACCTCAGAGGTTCAGTGAAATCTTACCTAAAGTTGGAACCCATGGGGTACAGACAGGAATGCAGTGGGATGGATATCATGTGCAATACTTAGTGTTGTCCCCATTTACACAGTCTGCCTTATAGGCATTGTCCAACCCAGGGCCTAGAAAATGTGCATCTCTTATCTCTGCATTTCTTCACTGGATTTGCCTAAAACACTTTGCCTGACTCCCTTTTGCTCCTCTCACACTGTTCCTTGCATTATATTTATCTTTCCACATGCCCTATCCTCTCAGTCGACTGTAAACTCCTTAAGGACAAGGTAGTATGATTTTTCTGTCTTCATAGCCTCTCCACATTGCCCTGTTCATAGTAGACTGTTTTTTTAATATTGATTGAAATGAATAAAATGGCTAGAATTTAAATTAACTGGAGATCATGTTAAAGTAATTAAACCACATTGTATAAGTTACCACAGACTCTTGATTATTAAGGCTAATAATAGTAATGATAATTATAGCACATACACACACTCACATAACTTTTAGGCTAGCAAACCACTTTATATTATATCATCTCATTTGATGAGCTAATAGGGATATAGTTTACTCCTAAATGATGCAAGACAAGTGAATCAGGCAATGATTCATCACATGTATTACAATTTCCAGAAAGAATGATTGGATGAATGATACCGTCTGTCTGGAAATCCTGGAAATCAGACTTTACCAAGGCATAGGTCTATAGCAATGTGCCATACAAAGCTGTTGGCAAGAGAAAAAAATTTCTCACCATCTGTGGTTCTAAATTCTGATTAACAATGAAAAATTGTAGTGGAAAGACACAGGGAGAGAGCAATTCCTTTGGATTCCCCACTCCACTGCTAATTCGTTATGATCTTGAATGAGGCTATTAAGCTATCTGGGTCTCCAATTCCTCATCAGTAAAATGAAAGAATTTGAACCTCCATTTTGGGGCTAGGTATAGACAATCTCCAGATAAAAACATGTTGTATTCCAAATGTTTTATGTTGGATATTTGGAACTCAACGTGTGTTTTCCTAAAGAAAGAATGCTTAAAAAGGTGATTAGGTTCTCATTTAATCAATTAATCAGCACTTATTAAGCACCTACTATATTCTGGGGTGGGGAACCTGCAGCCTCAAGGCCACATGTGGTCCTCTAGGTCTTTTAAGTGCGGCTCTTTTACTGAATCCAAACTTCACAGAACAAATACTTTATCTATCTATTTATCTATCTATCCATCCATCCATCCATCCATCCATCCATCCATCCATCCATCCATCTATCCATCCATCCATCCATCTCTCCTTCTATCTATCTATCATCTATTGATCTTCTATTTATTTATATCATCTATGTATCATCTGTCTCTCTCTATAGATTTACTTATCCATCTGTTAGAGGCATCTGGTGGTGCATTAGATGCTCCAGGTCTATAATCAAGAAGACCTGAGTTCAAATCCAGTCTTAGACACTTACTAGCTATGTGACTCTGTGCAAGTCACTTAACCTTTATTTGTCTCAGTTTTCTTAGCCATAAAATAAGGATAATAATAGCACCTAATTTTCAGGTTTGTTGTCAAAAATAAATGAGATAATATATATTTTTTAAAAAGTTCTCAACACTGTGCCTAGTGCCTAGTGAGTGCCATATAAATGCTTATTCTCTTCCCCTTCACTTTCTTCCCACCACCCTCAATCTGTCTACATAGGGTAAAATGTCTTGGGAAAGCCTCTTGAAGGAAGTAAGCTCTGAACTGAGACTTGAAGGAAACCCAGAAGTGGAGGTGAAGAGGGTGAGCATTTCAGATGCAGAGGAAAGTCAGTGAAAAGGCACAAGGCCAGGAGATTGTGTCATAATCAAGGAAATGAAAGGAGACAAGTGTGGCTGGATTATAATGTGTGTAAAGGAGAGTCAGGTATAAAAAGAATGAGAAGATGAGAAGGGGCCAGGTTGTACAGGACTTTAAAAGTCAAACAGAAGAGTTTATATTTGATCCTAGTTTCTCTTTGCTTCAGTCCCCTCCTTTCTAAAATAGGTATAATAGTATTTGTACTACCTACATCACAAGAATATTGTAAAGAAAGCTCTAATTAAACTCTAAAGCACTACAGAAATGTGAACAGTTATTGAAGTTACCATCCACACCACCACTACTAATAGTACCAACACTTAGGAGGTGTGGTGGCTAACACTACTGGATTTGGAGTCAAGGAAGACCAGAGTTCAAATCCTGCCTTATACAATTCTTAAACTGTGTAACCTGGGGCAAGATGCACAATCTCTCTGATTATCATTTTCTTTCTCACTAAAATAAGGATAATAATAGCACCTAGATCCCAGGGTTGTTATGAGGATCAAATGAGACAAATAACATGTGTACAATGCTTAGAAAATCTTCAAGGGCTACATAATGCTAGCTATTATCATTACTACTGGAATAAGACACAGTAATAGAGAATTCTAACCCCCATTTCATGAGAAGTACCTTAAAGACATGTAAAACAAATATAAATGCTTATTCTTTTCCCCTTCAGCCTCTTCCTGAGGGGCAAGGTCATTGACTGGGGGGCATTAAGTAAGATTGCCTGGAGGAAGTATCATACAAGTAGAACTTGAAAGGTTGAGTAGGAACTCAGTGCACAAATTGGGAGAGAGAAAATAATCCAAGCATCAAAAATCAACCTATTTAACCCAGAACTCAACAGAAATACTAAACATATATGGGATTAGTTGCTGACAGTTGCCTGAGAGCCAGAGGGTATAGAGTGGGAAACTTTGGATTGGGATTCTGAAATGTATTCTGTATTTACTTATCTGGTAACATCTTCTATCCAATAGAATGCAAGCTTCTTTTTTATATTTGAAACATTTAATTTTAAAACTTCGAATTTCAGATCCATTCCCTTCCTCCCTTGTCACCCACTCCCTCTGGGAGGATAAGCAATTCAGTATGTGTTGTACATGTATAGCTATGCAAAACATTACCATAGTAGATATATTGTAAAAGACTGCTTATAATTCCCTCCCATCCATCCCACCCCTGAACTGGTCAATTCCCTACTTTGATCCTGTCCCTCTTCGAAAGTGGGTACTTCCAACCTCCCCTCCCCCTAGAATGCCCTCTCCTCCATCATCCCCCCTCTCATCCCCCTTCCCCCAACTCTCCTGCAGGGTGAGATATCCCATTTAGTATGTATGTCATAGAATGCAAGCTTCTTGAAGGCAGACACAGCTTCACTTTATATTTGGATCCCCAGTGACTGGCATAGTGACTGGCACATTGAGGCATTTAATAAATGCTTACTGAATTCAATCCAATTGGAACAACTTCTGTAACCTTGGAAACATCAGACTCTCCTTATGATATAGGAATACAAGTATTATAGTCCCCATTTTTGTACATCTAATTTTTATTTTATTTTATTTTATTTCCCCCAATTACATGTAATCAAAAATTTTAACATTCATTCTAAAATTGTTTCAAATTCTCTCCCTCCCTCCCCCAGCCCCTCCTTGAGAAGGCAAGATATTTAATATAGGGTATACAAGTAGAGTCATGCAAGACGTTTCCATATTAGCCATGTTGCAAAAGAAAAGACATACCCCAAAACCCCAAAATAATAAAAATAGCATGATTCAATCTGCTTTCATGCTCCATTAGTTCTTTTTCTGAAAATGTATAGCATTTTTTATCGTAAGACCTTTGGAAAGATTTCTGGTTTATCCTATTATAGAGAATGTTTGCTGATGGTTTTACATAAATATTACTTATCGATGATTGTAGGGGGTAGAGCCAAGATGGCAGAGTAGAAACAGCCCGTCCAAGGCACTCACCCCCTCCCCCCAGATTACCTCCAAACTATGTAAAAGGGGACTCCGAACAACTTCTGGAGCCCCAGCACCCACAGAACGACACAGAGAAGCTAACCTCCCACTGAGGACAGCCCAGCAGCCCTGCAGGAAGGACCAGCACATCTCTCTGGGAGCCAGCAACACGCAGTGCGGGGGGAGGGGGAGCTGAGCACAGGTCCACCTGAGTCGCGGTTTTAGCCCCAGGGCAGCTGGGCCGGCAGCTGGCTGGAGGGACCCCAGAACACCAGCAGCTGTGGCGATTCCAGAATTATCAACATAGACACTCCTAGTACAAAGTGAGAGGTTAGTGCCCTATGGACTTTGGGACCAGTGTTTGGGGAACTCGTCGGCTTCCTCCCCTGGGGGCTAGAAGCCGCTAAGGAGACACACCATTTTGTAGTTTTCAGAGACAGCTCCAGCTCCTGGCCTGAGAACTATAGGGAGATACATCGATCAGTCTTGGGGGGTAATTGCTCTTGCCTTAACCTCCCTGGATCTGGATTGTGATCTGGGGTGGAGGTCATGGGTGGGTTTCCAGCTTGCCAGAAATGGAAGTTGTCCCCCCACACGTTCGGGAGGAAAGTTCACCTGTCTGGTGGCCCAGCCATACTGTGGCAACAAGCCCAAAAGTCAAGTAATTAAGTGGCAACATGCCAAGGCAAAGGAAACAAATTAAACAGAAAAATGCAACCTTAGACTCCTATTTTGGGGGCAAAGAGGATTGAAGCATAGAACAGGGGGAGGACTGTGAGGTCAGAAATCATGCTCCAAAAGCCCCAAAGGAAAATATGAGTGGGTTACAGGCCATAAAGGACCTTAAGAAAGACTTTAAAAATCAAATAAGAGAAGTGGAGGAAAAATTGGGAAGAGAAATGAGAAGGATGCAGGAAAAGTATGAAATGAGGGTCAACAGCCTGACTGAGGAAAACAAAACCTTAAAAAATACACTAACTCAAATGGCAAGTGGGCTCCAAAAGGGCAATGTGGAGAAGAATGCCTTAAAAAGCCAAATTTGTCAGATGGAAAAAGAATCTCAAAAGTTCACTGAGGAGATTGATTCCTTCAGAGTTAGACTGGAGCAAATGGAAACCAATGACTTTATGAGAAATCAAGATGCTGTTAAGCAGATCCAAACAAATGAAAGGATAGAAGGCAATGTGAAATATCTCATGGGAAAAACCACTGACCTGGAAAATAGATCCAGGAGAGACAATTTAAAAATTATTGGACTACCTGAAAGCCATGATCAAAGAAAGAACCTAGAAATCACCCTTCAAGAAATTCTCAAGGAAAACTGCCCTGATGTTTTAGATCCAGAGGGCAAAATAGAGGTTGAAAGAATCCACAGATCACCTCCTGAAAAATATCCCAAAAAGAAAACTCCCAGGAATATTATAGCCAGGTTCCAGAATCCCCAGATCAAGGAGAAAATACTACAAGCAGCCAGGAAGAAACAATTTCAATATTGTGGAAACACAATCAGAATAGCCCAGGACCTGGCAGCTTCTACACTGAGGGATCAAAGGGCATGGAATATGATATTCCAGAGGGCAAAAGAACTGGGAATGAACCCAAGGGTCACCTACCCAGCAAAACTGAGTATTTTGTTTCAGGGGAAAATATGGTCATTCAGTGGAATAGAGGACTTTCAAGCATTCTTGAGGAAAAAACCAGAGTTGAATAGAAAATTTGACATCCAGACACAAGAAGCAAGAGATGCCTGAGAAGGTAATCAGGGAAAAGAAATCAAAAGGAACTTATCAAAGTTGAACTATTTACATTCCTATATGGAAAAGCAATATCTGTGACTGATGATATCTTTCTCACTATGAAAATAATGGAAGAAGGGGGTGTGGTCATATGAATACATATGTGAATGTGTGTACCTATGTTTACAGTTATATATGGATAGAGGGCATAGGTTGAATTTGTTGGGAAGGGAGGATACTCAAGGGGTGAAATTATGAGATGAGAGAGGAAAGTGGCAAGAGGAGATGGGGAGAGACAGGGTAGGGTAAACTATCTCATGTAGAAGAAGCAAGGGGAAGTGGCTGCAGGGGAGGGGAAGAGTAGGAAGACAAAAAGACAAAACCATATTCTCATTGAATTTGGTTCAGGGAGAGAATGACATACATACTAAATGGGATCTCTCACCCTGCAGCAGAATAAGGGGAAGGTGGATGAGAGGAGGGATGATGGATGGGAGGGCATTCTTGGGGGAGGGGAGTTTGGAAGTACCCACTATAGAAGAGGGACAGGATCAAGTAGGGAATGGACCAGGTTGGGGGTGGGATGGGTGGGAGGGAATTATAAGCAGCCTTGTCCAATATATCTACTATAGTAAAGTTTTGCATAGCTAGACATGTACAACATATACTGAATTACTTATCTTCCCAGAGGGAATGGGTGACAAGGGAGGAAGGGAATGGATCTGAAATTAGAGGTCTTAAAATTAAATGTTTCAAATATATATAAATACTATTATTAATACTCTTGCTTGTAATGGGGAGATAAGATGTGCAGGCATTGGGGCACAGAGATACACCTTCCTCTAATGGAAAAGTCTAAGGGGGTATGGGAGAAGATGTGGGAGAGAGCAGATTGGAGGAAGCAATATCTTGTGGGACTGCTATTCTGGGAGGGCGGGTAGGGGAAAAATGGGCGAAAAAATTGTAACTCAGAATCTGGCGGAAATGAATGATGTAAAACAGAAGTTCATAAAACATTTGTTTAAAAAAATTAAAAATTTAAAATTTAAAAATGTATTACTTTTCATTTGAAGTAAATCTCCATTTATTCTTATGGTTACTAGTGTTTTTCAATAGGAATGTGTTGTATTTTGTCAAAAACTCTTTCTACATCTATCGAGATAATCATCTGATTTTTGTTGGTTTTGTTATTGTACGTATTTTAGAGAGGAGTTGACTGAGACCTAGAAAAGTAAAGTGACATTTCTAAGTACTCTGGGTCTCAGTTTCCTCATCTGTAAAGTAAGGAGTTAGACAGCTCATATTTAAAGATTGCTTTCCTTACAGCAACCCCACTAGAGTAGATAATTCAATTATCATGCCCATTTTACAGATAAAAAAAATTAGACTCAGCGAATAAAAGTATTTGCCCACTGGACCATAGCTACTAAGTGTCAGTGCCAGACTGGAATTTGCATCTTCTAACTCCAGGTTGGACCACAGGTCTTTCTATCATAGTGCACTGTCTCTGGAAAATGGGATGTCTAAGAGGTAGCTCTCTGAGTTTTCTCTTCACTAAGTATGATCTTACCAATGGTATCAGGAACAGAAGGATTAAGAAGAAAAACGAATTTTTTCCTTGCAGGGGCGGCTTAGGTGTCGCAGTGAATAGAGAACCAGCCCTGGAGTCAGGAGGACCCTAGTTCAAATCCAGCCTCAGACACTTAGCACAAAAACTAGCCTTGTGACCTTGGGCAAGTCACTTAACCCCAATTGCCCTCCAAAAAGCAAAAAAAAAATAAAAAAATAAAAAAACAAAGACTTTTTTCCTTGCAAATGTGGATGGTTTGGCTACATGACCAAGACTTTTGTAGATTTTTCTAACAACCTGATCATCATTTGTAATGCTGCTTCTATGGAAAAATATCTTAAGATTTCAGGGGCTTGTCTCTCCCTAGCTATAATGACAGGCATGAAAAGGGATACACCTACTACCCACCCTGGATCCTAGCCATTCCTACTGAATAAATACATTCTTGTTCCCTATCATTTAGTCAAGAAACTTGTATAAGCACCTACTATTTGCTAAATAGGCTTTGTGCTAAGCACTGGGGATACAAAGAGTAGCAAAAACATAGGCTCTGCCCTCAAAGATCTTACATTGAATGTGGGAGACAATGTGCAGACAACATGTGCGTACATACATCTATATGTGTGTATATATGCGTATATATACATGCATACGCATATATATGTGACCACATGTATATGTATAAAGGATTAGTATATATACTATATACGTATATATGTATGTCTGTGTGTATCATATACGATATAAATGGGAGGCATTTTTAGAGAAGAAGCACTAGAAATTGGAGGACACCAGGAAGGACCCTGCTTATAAAGGGTGGGCTTTGAGCTGAGTCTTGAAGGAAGCCAGGAGGTAAAGGAAGGTAGAGAAGGAGAGCATTCCATGCATGGGGGATGGGCACAAAAAAGTCCTGGAGTTGGAGAATGGAGGGTTATGAAAGGGAGAGGGAAAAGGTCTTCATGGTTAGATTGTAGAATGTATGAAAGAGATGAAGTTCACCACCCCTGCATGTTGGCACCCTAAGGCAAAGCCCCATTGCATAGCCTTAGGTATGACTCTACATTTAATTATGTGGACTTGTTACATCCTCAGTTGTTGTGCCTATCCTCCCAAAGAGTATCAAGCTGCAGGTTAAAGTGAGCACACCCCTCCATCCCCAGCATGGAACAAATGTGTTTCCTTGAATTCCAATGCATGAAAAAGGTAAACTCACCCTTAATGTCACTGCTGAGGTATTATTAATGATGATTTTTTTCCTGCTAGAAAAAGAAAGGAAGAAGACCCAGGTCCCCACACTGAGTTTATATGGTCTTCCTAGAATTCTTGGTCCACTCAAGAATGAGAATACTAGGTTGGTCTGAACTAGGTATGTGATTTTGTAGCACAATCCTTCTTCTAAAAGAGAACATGGTATTTTAGTCTTGGAATATTCTTCCGATAAAGAATTTTCTTTTCCTAGAAGCCATCTTTGGTACACCCGTATATGTATGGAGCATAGTAGAGCTGCCTATGAGAAGGAATGTGCAATCTTAGGAAATCCATCACACTGTCTTTCTGAATGAAGACAGGAATCTGACCTAATTCTGCTGAGTACCTCCTATACACTCAAAGACTATGTGTGGGCTAAAACTTCTGACCCTTGGAATGTGGAAGATCAGCCCCACTGCCCATTGTGAAAGAATCAGTCATCTCACAAATGGGCCAAAGAGTATAAAAGGTCTTGCCTCTTAGGGCTCTTCAGTTCATCTGACTGCTTGGGGATCATCTGTCATCATCCACTCAGGAAGGTATCTCTTCTGGCAGTGGATGGAGAACAACCATTGCTTCTTCAGAAGGAGATTGAAGGTCTGGGAGGATGGGACAGAGAGAAGAGACCCAATCTAAAATTTGGGGGAGGGGAACACACTCATGAAGGAAGGACATCAAGACAAGAAAAAGAAAAACCAACAAGAAGGGAGGAGATTTTGTGGTAGAGAGGGTAGAGGTGGAGCTTCCAGGACTAGGGAGATGATGCCATCTGCACTGGGCACTCCTCACATTTCATCTAGACTATTGTATGCAATTCCAGGCATCATATTTAATAGATCATATTAATCGAGAGCTGGTCTTAGAGTTGGGAAGGTCAAATTCAAGTTACACCACTGACACAGAATGGCTGTGTGACTCTGGCAATTCATTTAAACTCCCAACTGGGGCAGCCAGGTGGGGCAATGGATAGAGGGCCAGTCCTGGAGTCAGGAGGATCTGAGTCCTAAAGCTGTGTGACCCTGGGCAAGTCACTTAACTCCATTGCCTCCAAAACAAACAAACAAAAAAACCCAAACAAATAAATGAAACAAAAAACCCTTCTCAGGAGTCATGTTAATGGGCCCTTCTTTCTACGAGATCATGGGGGAGCCTGCCAGGTGAGTGAGTGTAGAGTTGTGACCCTACAGCTGATATCTAGGCCAAGAGAGAAAGAGGATTTTGGGGGGATCTACTTCTTCCCAGGGGAACAGAACCATACAGTGTCTCCTTGTCTCCTATTCTTGCACACTATGAGTCTGTGGACAACCATCCAGAGCTTCAAGGCTTTTCCTCAGGGCTGCTGTTTCCCTCCTGCTGCTACTTTCTCCCAGGGTCTTATCTCTAAATCCCTTCAGCTAGACCTTGAGGAATCGTGGCTGTCTAGCCCCAGCCTCTCTTTTCCTCTTTCCCTTCGTTCTTCCCCAGAATCTGGTTCCCCCCTCCCTTCCTTTCTGCCAGTCATACTTTAGGGTCTGGGCTCTAGGGTGTGTGTAAAGATAGGGGGAATGGGGAGAGACATGTACAGTCTTTTCCCACTTAAACAAAAGGATGATTGGAAGTAGGAATGGCCAGGCTTGCCAATGGTCGTTGTGTCTCAGGACCAAGCCTTTGAGGTCTCAACCCACCTCAGAGCCCATTGTGGGCCTGTGGAACAGAGCTGGGAGATGTGGAGCCAGGTCAAGCCATGCCCCTTCCCAGTCAGGGGAGCACTCTATTTCTGGGTGGACCCCTAGTGCCAATCAGGCAATGGAGGCTGCAAGAGCTCCTCTGTGGATGGTTGATGTAGGTTTGGCGCCTGTGGGGGAAGCTCTCCACTATCCTCCTTTCATAGTATGGGGCAATGACTGAAAGGCTTGAGTACCTCCATGGTATTTCCCAACTGGACCCCAGACTCTCAGATGGGGGTCTGAGATGGTACAACCCCCCCCTCAAATTTGAATCCAAAACAGTGTCCCCTTCCCCCTTCATCCTGCCTTCAAGTCATCCACCCTAGCCTTGCCCTCTGCTGCCTGTGGGTCCCTCAGAGTCCATAGTGGCAACAGTGGGGGTGGAGCCTAGAAGTCAGGTCATCATTCCTTCCCTGGTTGGTGTCCTTTGTGACTGTAGGAAACTCGAGGACCAGATCCTCATCCCTGTTCTGGGTTCATTGGTTTGTTTGTGACATCTCCATGGAGGGAACTCCAGATCGGGCAACTGCCTCTCCCAACAAAGATAACCACCTACTCTGGCTCGACAATTTATAATTTCAGAGAGTTTCCTGGGGCATTGGGATGTTAAATAACTTGCCAAAATCATACAACCAGTATGTGTCAGAGATAAAACTTGAACAAGATACCAATGAAATCATAGATCTAGTTCCCTTCCCCCACCAAAAAAAACAAACCAAAACCCATGTTTAAGAGCAGTCAGAGGATAAGGAGGATGATAAAGGAACTTAAGGTTTGGTCAATTGAAGAAACTAGGGACCTTTATTAACTTGTGACCCTGGGCAAGTCACTTAACCCTATTTGCCTCAGTTTTCTCATCTGTCAAATGATCTGTAGAGGGAAAGGACAAACCATTCTAATATATTTGCCAGGAAAACCCTAAAGAGTCCAACATGACCAAAACAACTGAATAACAACAAAAGGGACATTTAACCTCCAGAAGAGAAAACTCAACTGTGGATCTGATTAGCTATCATTATATGTCTGAAGAACTGTCAAAAAGAAGAGGAATTTACAAAAAAGATGTTTACTCCTCCAGTTTGAGCCCTTAAGGCAAAACTGTGAGCCCTGGGGAGTGACAACTAGCAAATCTAGACTTGTAAAACTTCCTAACAATCAAAGTGAGGATATCCCAAGGTGGAATAGGGGTGTCCCAGGAGGGAGTGGCTTCCTCCTCCCTGGAGGTCTTCACAAAAGGGCTAGATGGCCACTTCTCTTGTATGTTATAGAGAGAAATCTTTTTTTTTTTAATCTAGGAGGTCCCTTCTTGCTATGAAATTCTTTAATTCCGTGATTGGTGAAATGAAAAGGGGGAGGGGACAGATAATGTCTTTGAAATTATTGAGAATTTATTTGAACCAAATGAAGTCAGTAGAATGTAAATTCTTCAGTAACAGTAACCATTGGAGTTCTTTTTTTTTTTTTTGTAATTTCTAGGGCCTAGATTTTAAAAATGTGTTTTATCATAACTAAAATGTATTAAGAATCTTACTTCAAATTTACATGTAAGGAGGTCACTGATATGTGGAACCTTAACCCCTTGTGTGTATCTTTCAGCTTCCCTGCTTCCCTGAATGTCCTAGCAGTGAAGCCAAAAGTAAAGCCAATCCCTTTTGTCAAAGTCATCCCAAATGCCCCACCCTCCAGCTGTCCTCCCATACCCCCATGCCATCCTCTTGTCTCTTCCTGCTGTGGTTCTAGCCACTGTGGTTCTAGCTTCATCCCAACCAGATGTACAGGATGCTGTTGTCTTAGCTCTGGCAGAGGCTGAAGCTCTAACTCTGGGGGAAGCCATGGCTGCCTCTTTCCCAATGACCCAAGGAGGTCCCATAGGCTCAGGCACCAGAGCTCTTCCTGCTGGGGCAGTGGCAACATCAGCGGGAGGAATAAGCAGTCTGGGGGTTCCAACAGTGGCCAGTATAGAGGGATCTGGAGGCTGTGGATCAATTGCTTCCTTTCATCCAGAAGATCATCTTTGACAAAATCAAAGGAACCAATGTTCTCCCCCTTCTCTTCTGGGACCTGAACTAGTGAGCACTCCTTGTGGTACCTCAGCTTTCACCAAAAGGTTCTTTCTGCTTTGCTCTTCTGGTCCCCCGGGCTAGGACATCCTAGACATCATCCTGGATTCCTCAACATTTCTCACTCCCCCATATACAAGCTGTTGCCTGCTGATTTCACCTTTTCAACTTCTATCAAATACGCTACCCTAGCCCCTCTGACCCTGACACCATTCTGGTGCAGACCCTCATCACCTTACGCCTGGGTTATTGCAATAAACTTAGCGGGGGTGTCTGCCTGCCTCAGTTCTCTCCCCACTCCGATTCCTTCTCCATTCAGCCACTAAAGTGATCATGTCACCCAAACCTACTCAATAAACTATGTTCAGTCATTTCTGTCGTGTCTGGCTCTTTGTGACCTCACTTGGGATTTTCGGCAAAGATATTGGAGTGGTTTGTCATTTCCTTCTCCAGCTCATTTGCAGATGAAGAAACTAAAGCAAACAGGGTGAAATGACTTGCTCAGGGTCACACACCAATAAGTGTCTGAGGCCAGATCTGATCAGGAAGATGTCTTCCTAATTCTAGGCCAGACACTCTATCCATGGTACCACCTAGCTGCCCTCAAATGACAAGGGCTTCCTATTGCCCAGAAGCAAATACCAAATCTTCTACTTGACATTCAAAGCCTAACAAAACCTAGTCCTTCCTGCCTTTTCAGTCTTTTTGCACCTTACTCTTAGATCCAGTAATGGGGGCCCCTTGGCTGGAAAGCCAACCAACTAACAAGATGTTCCATCTCTTGATTTTAGGCATTTTCTCTGACTGTCCTCCTTGCCTGGGATCCGTCCTCCACTCTACTGACCTCTCTGGTTTCCTTTAAGTCCCAACTAAAGCCCCACCTTCTACAGGAAACATTTCCCAACCCCTCTTCATTCCAGTGCCCTCCCTCTGGTCATTATTTTTTATTTATCCTGTATGTAGCTCACTTTGTCTATATCTCTTTGCATGTTGACTCCTCCATTTTGCCTCTTTTTCTATCTCTAACATTTAGCACAGGGCCTGGCACCTAGCAGGTGCCTAAAAATGTTTGATTGATTGATTGTTCTTCAGACACCCAAGTTTTCTGTTAGGTGATGAGTTGACTTCCTCTCTCATATACATTTTGGTGAAATCCTCAGCATTAAAATCTTCATCTCTAATTACTGACTGATGACAAAACTTGCTATCTCTGGTACTTGTTGTCTCCTATTTGTTCCTTGTTTCCCTAGCCTGTTCCTCCCCTCAAGCCATCATCCTCTTTCCTGCTTCATTTTCCTGTAGCGTAAGGAGATAAAGGAAAATGACTGAGGACAGTTCTCTGCACTGTCTCCGTCAGGGGAACATGCTTGTCTGTCACTATATTCTGTCTCCTGTGTTCCAGAATCTGTCTTGGCTTTTGAGCACATATGTAAGGGACAATAGCTATTCACATGGGACCAGTTCAGATGCCCAGTCTGTGCTAGGGGGCAGAGGGGCTTGGTCCACTTTTCCCAAGTTCTTTGATGATGAGTTCCATTGTAAAGTCACCAAGGTTGCCTAAAAGAATTCCTAAGGAGAATAATTTAGGAAAGAAGAAAGTGTTCCTTCTGGGAGTTTGGGATGGTTGGTTCAAGGTCAGAACAGAGAACAAACTGGGGGTAAACTGCCTACCTGGCCAACAGATGGCCCTGGGATTTGGCTATCCAGGCACAGATGGGTGATGTTTCTTCAGGCCCTTCCAGGCCTCTTCACTTTTCAAAAGTCACTCAGAAGGCTTGTGGTGGGGGAGGGAATAATAAATCATGTTTGTATTGGTATCCCTGGGTCTAGTACAATATTTGATATATAGTAAGTGCTTAATAAGAAGAATACATATAGCTAACAATAGCTAGCATTTATATAATACTTTAAGGCTTACAAAGAGCCTTATACATGTTAATTCATGTGAGTTAACCTTGGGAGGTAAGTGCTTTTATTATGCTCATTTTACAGATAAGGCAACTGAAACTGAGAGATGTGTAATGACTTGCCCAGGGTCACATAGCAACTATCTAAGGCCATATTTGAACTTTGGAGTCTCCCCATCCAGGTCCAGCACTCTGTCTACTACACCTGAAGTATCAAGCACTGGTTCTCCATGCAGCCCAGAACACTCTGGAGTAAGACCAGAAACATTAAAATTAAATCAGGAAACATTTGCCAAAGTAAATAAAAATACAATAAAACATAGATGATGTTAATATGTGATTAAGTCAATATACCCCTGCAGGAATCCATATGTACGGCTAAGTGACCCCTCCATCAATCTGAGTTTAATATCATTGGTCTATAGTACCTAGCTGCCCCTAGTGGCTTAATAAATTCTTGTTGATTAATTGATTAGATTCACCTGCTTAGTCAATTGCCACAGAAAACTTTTAATCCAGGGATCCTTGTCTAACATCTAGTCTTCTTCTGCAAGTATTTACACCTGTGGTGTACTGTTAGTCACTACTTACCTGCTTACCAAGTTGTACTGGGAGGCTATATCCAAGAAGCTAGCCAAGATATCATGAGTCTTTCTCAATCAAGCATGATCTCAGGCAAGAGGGTGTTTGTACCAAATTCTTTCATCTCCTTTCCCATTTTACAAGTGGACCTAAGTTTTCTGAACAGATTCTGTCCCTTCTCCTTGCTTCCTTATTTTCCTTTACACCGACTCCCACTTTGACCTTTGATGAAATCAATTCTGATCTTGGCTCACATTCTTCTAAGTATATGTATTAGGGAATCCCAAATCTCAGGACAACTACCTAGAAATCTCATTGGTGGTCCTTACTTTCCCTGTGTTACCATTTTTCAGTTTTCTTTGAGGTACGATTTTTTCAAAGTTCTCAGCTTTGGACCCCTCAGATTCATCCATTGGTTTGGAAACAAATAGGAGTTTGGATTTAAGGACCTTGGGTGGTCTCTCTGAACACCACAATTCTATTATTCACAGAATGCCCCCTTTCATGCCTCCAGTCCAAACGTCTTCTGAGAAGTCTTTTGCCTTTGTAACTGTGTACCTAGCCTGTCATGGGACATATTTCTCCCAAAGGGAGAAAGAAAACAGTATAAAGAGACCCAGATCCCCCATATTGGATAGATCTGCATCATAGAAGCAGGGGTAGGGACCTACACATTGATGTCAATTCTTCAAAGTTGCATAGTTTCATCTTTGTGGCTACTTCTTTCATGTACATTCCCTCCATGTTTTACTTCATCATTAAATAAGACCATTAGGTTGCAGTGTTGGATAGAGTGCAAATGGCACTAGAGAGAGAAACCAAGTTCTAATCCTGCCCCTGCCACTTACTACCTATGTGACTTTTGGTAAATCATTCAATCTCTTGAGGTCTCTGTTTCCTATATAGAAGTGTTTGATTAGGGGGCTTCTAAAGTTCCTTCCGTCTTTAAATCTATAATGGTGTTAAGCATCATTTCTTTGATTTGCAGAATTCCAGCAGCTGGCAGTGGAGAATGAAGATCAAGCTAACACAGATGTGAACCAAAATAACCAATTTTTAAAAAAATATAATGCTAAGTAAATGATTTAATATAGGAACATATAAATGGTCATGAGCATAATCCCAGGAACTTGGAAGGCAACAGATGTGACCCAAAGAAGGATGGACCTCCAGACAACTCCAGACTTTTACCTTTCCCACTTGCCCTCCCTCCAATCCAACCCAGCACAAGTGTATCTTTACACACGCACGTGCTCGCGCACACACACACACACACACACACACACACACACACACACACACAAACACACACACTGCTACCTTCCTGGTAAGGGGAGCCATGTTGGAAAAAATCAACATGCCAGAGGCAACCTGGCACCTGAAGTGATTTGAATTCCCACGTGCACCACCTACAGTACTCACTGTGCAGGACGTGAATGATGGAAGAATTTGGCTTGGGGACATGAGCTGTCATCAGGGCATGCATGTTGTGAAAGAGGCCCCGCCCTCCCAGAGCAGGAACCTATGTTTTCACTAGCCAGGTGGCAGTCTAGAACCTGTATAAAAAGTCTTCCACTTGGTTGCTATTCAGTTCATTGCTCTAGAAGTAAAGACGTCTCTTGGTTGAAGAACTGGGTGAAACATCCCTTGGAACCAGTGTGAGGTGAGTCTCAAAGAGGGAACTGGAAGGAGAGGGCCATGGGGAGGCAAGACAGAGGAGGTGGGGAGGGGGTGAGGATGGAGATGTCAGAAGTAGCTTAGTGTAATGGAGAGCTTTACAATGTTAGAACTGAATGGGACTTCAAAAATCATCAAGGAAAGCTCCTTTATTTTACAGATAATGAAACTGAGGCCAAAGGACATGGTGTGGCTTGTTTAAGGTCACAGAGCAATTTCTTCTGGCTATTTATTGGCAGAAATGAGACTAGAATCTAGGACTAGTCCAGTGTTCTTTCTGCCTCATCATGTTGTACTCCTTATAGTTCATATGGGATAAATGGGGAGATGAGGAAAGAAAGAATGGGAGAGAGGAAAACCCAGGTTTGGAGCATTTGTCTAAAACACTCCATTCTTTGTTTTAGTCATAAGAATACATGCATAAATATATAGATGTACATATGTATACTACATATGTAATATGTTATTATATGAGTATAATATATGTATTACACATGTATATTGTCTATAAATATTTGCTTTTATATATATATGTATATAGTAACATCCACAGTATTTCATTTTGTACCACCCATCAAGACCTTTTGGGGTTAGTGGCAAATTATTGCCTCCTTATAGAAAATATCCACTCTAAACATAGATCTTGTTTCTGTCACCATCCGTATGACTGTTGATAAGTCATTTCACTTCCCTATAACTCAGTTTCTTCTAAAGTGAGTTAGGTCAGATAGGTTCTCTATGTACCTTTCTAGCTCTCAATCTATGGTCCAGGGATCTAACCAGAGGGGCATATTGCTGAAAAATTCCTTGGGAGACTTTTTTTGCCTAACCTACTAATTGTGTTATATCTCAAGAATGCCCAAGTTCTAAGTCTGGGAAGGAAAAAAAATTAGCTTATGTTTTACATATAGTACTTTCTTCCAGGTTTACCTAGACACAGAAAGATGTCTTCGCAGGCTCCTGTCAAAGGCTATCCTAAATGCTCCTCTTCGACCCCTATGCCAGCCCCAGCTCCAGCTCCTTCATCTAGTGGCTGCTGTGGGTCCAACTCTGGAGGATGTTGTGAGTCCAGGTCAGGAGGATGCTGTGGGTCCAGCTCTGGAGGATGCTGTGGGTCCAGCTCTGGGGGATGCTGTGGGTCCTCAGGTTGCTGTGGGTCTAGTTCTACTGGATGCTTCGGAGGCTGCTGCCTACCTTCCCGGCGCCGCAGGCGACGAGGCTGCTGCTGCTGTGGGGATAACGGCAGCCAGAGATCCCAGACCACTGTTGGCCGGGGTGGTTCTGGCTGCTGTTCTGGAGGTTGCTGAGTTGGCCCCAGCAGCAGAAGTGAAAACCAGCTCACAAGGAGAATGACAGAAGAGGTTGCCCTTGCCTACAGCTTCCCCTTACTTCTCTTCCCTTTCCTTTGGAGATGTCTTGGGGGAGTTCAGAGTTTCCCCAGAAAGTTAACTGTGGAAACCTACGCTCTCCTCTGATCCATGTAACTACCTGATCTGCATGTAGAGGTCTTTCTCTTTGGAGATCTCTCTGTGGACTCAGCTACATTCTTTTTTTTTTGTCTGCAGATACAGATCCCTGCACACAGTAGGCCCCAAATCAGTATTGGACCACTAAATCTGATTTTGTGAATGTCTGATAATAAAGCCTAAAAGAACACCTTAATTTCTGGTTGTTTCTTATTTCTCAAGTCTCTGTTACCACTTTGCTGATGAAATTTTTCTAAGCATCTTCAATCACCTGGGAAAGACAAAAATGAAGTCATGTGCAGAACCACCCCTGTGCACTATATTCAGGAGTAACCTTAGAGCTAAAGTGATGATAGAAGGAAGCAGAATCAATGCCTTGCTATTCCCAAATGAATGGTGTGTCAGATGGGTAGAAATAACCCCACCTACAACCAATGTGTTGCAATGTCTTTGATATAGGATGTCGTTTCTCCTGAGGCACTCCTGGTATGTCTGGCTCAGCTGCCAAGTGTTTCATTGGGAGGCAGATATAATTTGGTTTCTGCCTTTGAGAGGTAAGGGCTTGTGGAAAGGGTTGCCCAGATGACCTCCAAAGAGCAATGTGCCAAGATGATAGCCAACTTTTATAAAGCACTTATTATGTTGCCAGGTACTGTGCAAAGAGTTTGTGATGATTATCTCATTTGTCCCTCACCACAACCCTAAGAAGTCAATATTATTATTATCCGGGGCGGCTAGGTGGCGCAGTGAGTAGAGCGTCGGCCCTGGAGTCAGAAGGACCTGAGTTCGGATCTGGCCTCAGACACTTAATGCACACACAAACAAAAACCTAGCCGTGTGACCTTGGGCAAGTTACTTAACCCCAATTGCCCTCCAAAAAAAGCAAAAAAAAAATATTATTATTATCCTCCATATGAAGAAACTAAGGAAGATAGGGCGTAAGTGACTTGCCCGGAGTCATATAGCTAGTAAGTATCTGAGGCCAGATTTGAACTCAGGTCTTCCTGATTCTATGAGGAAGTGGATCTCAAAGGGAATTGTGTATGAGAGGGAGTAGTAAAAGCCCAGGCTGGTTCTCAGGCTGGAACCCTATGGTCCAGTTCTTGGAAGAAAGCTGGGCTCTGATTGAAGCCTTATGGGAAATGGGACCCAGACTTCCCTGTTTTATATGCTTAAGTTTGACACAGAAGTGATTTCCACTTTTATATGTCCCTTCCCATGAGTAAGAGAAAGGATAAATGTGGAGTCCTGATCTCATTCTTTGGGATAGGTTGGAGTATGTCTTGAAGAAGTAGGGTTTTAAAATAAAGCTGGACCCACATCTTTATGACACTAGCCAGAGAGAAAGGAGGGGGTGAGGTAACAGAAGCTCAAGGTACACTACTACTGGAATGTGCTCTGAAAGGGAAGAAGAGCTGCCTTCTGGGTTAGAAGGAAGGGAAGGAAAGGAAAAAGAAGTAAGGGAAGGGAAGGGAAGACAAAGGAAGGAAAGGGAAGAGAAAGGAAGGGAATGGAAAATAATGGAAGGGAAGAGGATAGAAGGAAAGAGAAGGGAAGGCAAAGGAAGGGAAGAGAAGGAAAAAAAGAGAAGGTAAGGGAAGACAAAAGGGAGGAAAGGGAAGGAAGGGAATGGAAAGGAAGAGAAGAGAAGGAAAGGGAAAGAAGGGAAGAGAAGGGAAAGAAAGACAAAGGAAGACAAGTGAAGGATAAGGAAAGGAGAGGAATGGAGAGGAGAAGGGGAAAGGAAAGTAAAGGAAGAGAGTATCTTTACGACACCTGATAGTTATTTTTTAAAAACAGAAACATGCTTTTGTTGAAGGTAGCAATAGAGACTTGGCTATCCCTATCTATTTTGCTCAGTAGATCTGGAGCCATTGACTTAAAAGGATGTCAGGAAGACTCACTTCTTTCTCCCTGGAAGTTTTCAAGTAAAAGCCATAAATGAGCCATGTTCCAAGGTAAGTTAAAGGGGAGTCCAGCACTGAATGGGAAGTTGCACCTGATGATTTCTGAATTTCCCTTCAACACCAAGGTTGAATGATTCTCAGAAGCAAAGTGGTGCATTGGAAAGAATAGCTTTCAAGAATGACTTTAATTCCAAAGATGGATTGGCTAGGTTACCCACCTTTGTTTCAATTTCCACATCAGTAAAATGGGAATAACACAAGGTGGTTGTTAAGGAAGTTCTTTGTCAACTCAATGTGTCGTCTATATAAACACAGGCTACTATAATTATGAAGTGGGAGGTTGAGAAAAATGTTTACAAATAGATGATATCACCAGCTGACCTTGCCACCCCCACAATAGTGATCTCTTAAAGAAATGAGCCTGTGGAGTTGGAAGGGGAGGGGTGTATGATAAAGTGAACAGTCCTTGGAAGGATGAGAAACTGAGGTCTGAGAGCAGGAGAGGAAAAGAAAGTCCCTGAAACAAGACATCAGAGATCACCTGGGGCTTGGAGAGGACATATGGCAACTTTCTATACAGGACACATCTAAACCCAAAAGAACCAGAGATGATTCCCCAATGAGACCAGACAATGTTATGTGAAGGATGATGGTAAGCCCACAGCCACCAAGTCTTAGGGGACCAATATGAAAGTTCTGTGACCAGAGAGATCTAATGTCTCTATCAAAGCAGCCTGACCCCTTCCCTCCCACGTCAACCCTGAACAAAAAATGAACTTTTATTGTTCTAGTGTCAGGTTTCAGTTCAATGAAAAAAACTTTATCTTTGCCTGTCCTTGGCATCTAGCATAGTGCATTCTCTATTATTAGAAAGAGCACTGGACTCAGATTCTGGACCAGGCCTCAGGTCTCAGCTCTGCCACTTATTATTTACATGACCTTGGACAAGACACTTTAATTTTGTCAGACTCATTTTCCCCATCTGTAGAATGAGAAGTTTGGACTAGCAGGGCTTCTTAACTTGGGGTCCGAGAACTTGTTTGCTTTGTTCTGTTTTAATTTAATAGCTATTTCAATATAACTGGTTTCCTTTGTAATTCTATATATTTTATTGTATGTATTTAAGACCATTATTCTGAGAAAGGATCAATAGATCAAAGGGGTCCATGGCACAAAAATGGTGAAGAATCTCTAGACTAGATACTCCCGTAGGCTCCTTCCAGCTTTTAATATAGAGCCCTCCTTCAGCACTTTCTGTTCGAGCAACTACTTTTACCAGTGCAGATTGAAAACCCTCTGTCTTAGGTCTTGGGTACTCACTCTGACTGAAAAATTATATCTCCTTGTGGCCAAACTTCTGTTGATATACCTCTTGGAATTTAACTGAGGATCTCGGGAGGGCAGATATAGTAGATTTCCAGGACAGCATGCATAGCTTAAGGATTGAAATGTTCATATTTTTGTCTTCCTAGCCCCAGCAACTAACATGGTACCCTCCACAAAGATGCTTATTGGACAGTGGACTCTTCCTTGAAGCCTTTCTATCCTGATAGGACCTACTAGATGGGATTCATAGCCTTCAGGAGCACAGGGTAACTTCCCTACCACAATGAAACATTAGCAGAGGAATTAAGACAGTGGTGGGAAAACTGCGGCCTTGAGGCTCCATGTGACCCTTTAGTCCTCAAGCTTGGCCCTTTGATAGAATCTAAGCTTCTCAGAACAAATCTTTTTTATTTTTGAGGGCAATCGGGGTTAAGTAACTTGCCCGAGGTCACATGGCTAGGTTTTTGTTTGTGTGTTAAATGTCTAAGGCCGGATCCGAACTCAGGTCCTTCTGACTCCAGGGTTGGCGCTCTACTCACTGTGCCACCTAGCCACTCCTAGAACAAATCTTCTTATTAAAAGAATTTATTCTGTAAAACTTGGCCTCAGTCAAAAGGTCACGGCCAAGAACCTAGAAGACCCCATGTGACCTCGAGGCTACAGGCTCCCCACTGATGGATTAAGCAAAGCTTTCGAACATAGTTGTAATAATAACCAATATTTATATAACACTTAAGGCTTTGCAAAGCACTTTATATATATAATATAATATATTAGATATATCTATTATATTACATATAATAGATATTATATGTAACATGATTATATATATATTTAATATTGTATAATCTCATTCATTCCTCTTTACAACACAATTTACAGATGGGGAAATGAAGGCAAAGAGAGATTAAATGACTTGTCCAGGTAGCTAACAAGCAGCTAAGGTAAGATTCCAATCCAAGACTTCTTAACTCCAATTTCAGCCTGCCACACAGTGGGTGCCATATATATGTCTACACAGTTAAACCATAATGGTATTCATCATGGCACAGGTTTGAAAAACAGCTCCAGAGAGAGTCCCTGGGGATAGCTGTTATGCTCCAGCAGGCATGGATTGGGAAGAAATTGGTGTTCTGGTATAATGGAGATGTGTTATATAAAACTCTGTCAGGTGGGCTCTGATTTCTGGGGCCTTTTCTTTAGGAGCATCTAGGTGGTATTTGAGTTAGAGAGCCCTGGACCTGGAGTCAGAAAGACTGAAGTTTCAAATCTGGCCTGAGTCACCTCCTAGCTGTGTGACCCTGGGCAAGTCACTTAATCTCTGTCTACTTCAGTTTCCTCAACTATAAAATAAGGATCATAAAAACACATATGTCCCAGGGTAGTTGTGATGATAAAATGAGATAATTATAAAGAGTTAAGCACATAGTGCCTGGAATATAGTAGGCATTTAATGAATGTTTCTTTCCTTCCTCTACTCCTTCCCCTTCTTTCGCTTTTAGACATCTCATAAGAATAATCCAACAGTTCAAGGCAGGACATGCCATATTTATATGACATTTTACAATTACAGAGTACTTTCACATACATTGTCTCCTTAGATCCTGACCCCAGGCCTGACATATACAGGGCACTTGTTATTATAGCTGTTTTATAGATGAGTAAACTGAGTCCAAGAGAGATGGAGGGACCTGCAGACTCAAAGTGAGTCACCAGTGTATTGTGCCACCCAAGAGAGCTCAGGCAAACCTGGACATCACAAATGTACAGAGCTCAAGAAGAGAGGATTTGTGTATAGAATATTGGATTTGAAATCCTGCCTCAGGCAGTGATTAGCTGTGGGACCCTGGGCAAGTCACTTAACTTCCCTCAGCCCCAGTTTACAAATTTGTAAAATGAATGAGTTTATATCAAAAGTGTCTTCCAGCTCAAAATCCTTGCTGCTTTAAACATGATGAAGTAGAAAGAACATTTGATTTAGAAGGATTGGAGGATTTTAATCCACTACTAATGAACAAAATGACTTCTTCTTCTGAGCCTCTGTTTTCATACCATTGAAATGAAGGAGCAGGTTTGCATTGTCTCTGAGCCCCTCCCAGTCCTAAATCTATGATCCTATGAGATGACCATAACTGATTTAATAACAGCAGAAAAATATGTCCTAGGAGTGCAGAGAAGGAGACATCAGTCTGGTTTGAAGTGGGTTGGGAAGTCTTAATGGTGGAAGGAGATTGAAACTGGGCTTCAAAGGATAAATAGAATTTGGATGGAGATTCTTTAGGGGGGAAAAGGTATATAGTCAAAACACAGAGATGGGAAGGCACAATGTGTATTAGGGTGGCAGTGAGGAGGAGAAATCTGCTTAAATGGAGCAGAATGCTTTACACTGCTGCGTAGGTACAGAGAAAACTGGAAAGGATAGTCCCATATTTTAAGGACCTTAAATGTTAGGCTAGGGGATCAGGATTTTAGTTTAAAAAAATACTATAATTATAAAACAATTATAATTATTATAATAGTAATATTACAATTGGGGCTGGGTCTGTAGTCAATAAGACTCCTCTTTGTGAGTTCAAATCCAGCTTCAGATACTTACTAGTTGTGTGACCCTGGGCAAGTCACTTAACTGTTTGCATCAGTTCCTATATTCCTATAAAAATGAGCTGGAGAAGGAAATGGCAAACCACTCCAATATCTCTACCAAAAAAACCTCAAAAAGGGTCATGAAGAGTTGGACACAACTGAAAAATGACTTAACTATATTATAATATTAATATTAGAACACATAATATTAATATTATAATAATTAATAGTATTGTAATTGTAAGGTAATGGGATCATAAACATAGAAGAAAGGACCTCATAACTCATCTGGTCCAACCTTATCGTTTTATGGATGAGGAAATTGAGAACCAAAAGAAGAAGCTACTTGCCCAGGGTCACATAGGAAGTAAATAATGAAATTTGGATACAAACTCAAGGCCTCTGATGCTAAATCCAATGGTCTTTCTATTGTACCATCATCTCACAGTAAAATTTGGGCTTTAATGGCTAGCATGCCACCATGTGCTGTTCAAGTCTACAATTTGGCCAACATCTATTAAGTATCAACTATGACTGGGGGTAGAAGAAAAAGTCTTTAAGGAATTTGCATTCTATTTGGGTTGAGGGACATATACTATGTGTGCAGGAAAATAAATATAGATTATGGGAAAAGTAATTCCAAACAGGAGAGAAGCAATCACTGAAGTCATGGAAATGATTTTGAAAGGAAATGGCTTTCTTCAGGAGCAGCACATTGGGAGAGATGGGAAGAGAGCTAAGGACAACACTTTGGGGAAGATCATAATTAATGGAAGGGGAAAGGAATAGGCATTTATTTAGTACCTACTATGTGCCAGGCTCTACATTAAGCACTTTTATAATTATTATCTCATATGAGCCTCACAGCAACCCTGAGAGGTAGGTTTCATTATTATCACCATTTTCCTGATTAGGAAACGAAGGCAAAGAGAGACTAAGTGACTTTTCCAGGATCACACATCTAAGAAATGTCTGAGGCTAGATTTGAATTCAAGTATTCCTGACTCTGCCACCTAGCCACCTATAAAGAACAGAAGGAACAATGATAGAGTGACTAGGTTCAAATTCAGCCCCCAACAGTTGCCAGATGTGACCCTGAACAAATCACTTCTCTTTCCTAGGTCTCCATTTTGTCATTTGTAATATGAAGGAATTGAATTCAATGACTTCTCAAGTCCCTTTAAGCCATGATACTATGATCTATAATCTGGTCTATGAATGTATATATGATACCATAAAATAATTCTGTGAAAGAGGAAGAGAAACAATGAGAGATTAAAGGGGAATCAGGGGAGTATGGAATCAAGGAAGCCAAGGGTAGTCATCCGATATAGTTAGTCATACACTACCTTCCTTCCTATTTGAAGTCGATATTTCAAAAATTTGTAATCATTGAACAGTTAGCCTGAGAAATTCTATCTAGTCACTGGGGGAATAGCAGTTTCAGCTTAATTAAACTTAACAGGTCAAACAGGGCAACTGTCATTCACAGGAGGTGGTGAATCAGGAAAAGATCATCTCTCCTCCCATCAATGACACTTCCACAGGTCAGGAAGGGATTGACGTTGATAAACCTGAAAAATGTTCTCATCTCACAGGATGAGTGATAAAACTAGTCTTAGAGAAGAGAGCTAAACATTGTCCCTTCTGTCTCAAACAACATCTCAGGTGGAGAGGGATAGCTGCTGTCATTTCTGACATATCAGCCTATGATAAGTATAGCAGGTAACAAATGCCAAGGCATTTTTTTTACATCTCAAGAGTCTGGATAAAGTATGAATTCTATTTTCCATGATGATGCTTCATCAGAAGACAGTCATAAATGGCATTACATCTACTTTCATGCCATTTTTATGATTCATTAGCCACTGCCCTAGAAACCCTTGTCCATTCCTTCTCCCTCCCTCCCCCCTCCCCTAACTGACTAATTCTCAACTTTGGATAACCTCTACTATCTAATTCCCTAGCTTCTGTTCTTGGACTGCTCTAAGTCTCTGGAGATATTAACAAGATTATCAGACTTGCCCCATTACAAACATAGTGTAAAGACTCAGCTGGGCCCTCCTCGATGCATGGCAATCATTGCGTTCTATCGTTATTGATACTTTATTTTCTCCTCTCCTTGTAGCATAGAAGTGACCCTGGGTTTTCAAAGGTTAAAGCAGTGTAGCACAAATTCTTATAGGTCCTTTGGAGCTGGGAAGGCTTCACCTATGGTCCCAGAATCATGCAAGGATCAACCTCATTTGGTTTAGAGATGCTCATTGCTAGGCTGGCCTCCTTGGGCTAAGGCATTAGTTTTCTTGTTTGTTTGTTTTGGTAACAATCTATTTTCAAGATTATCTTCTTAATCATCGAGGGAAGTCTGTCTGCCTTCACAGAGGAGAGCCATAGATGTTTTTAAAGCATTTTATTTTTCATGGTTCTCTTCTAAAACTTTTCTTCTTTCTTCATGCCCCCAAATCACCTCTACTCCCTCACACTTTCAATAATTCAACAGGCATTTATTTTAAGCACCTCCCACGTGACAGGTAGCGTGCTGCATAGGCTGCATACACACTGGGGTAACAAACAAAAGAATGAAACCATGCTCGCCTTTGCCCTCATGGAGCCCAAATTCCACTGAGGGTTCAGGGCAACAGGCACATAGATAATTGAATATAATATCATTTCAAGAGGGAATGAGTACAAATAATGGCATAAGGTGGGGAAATGGGAAACTTTTATGTAGAAGGGAATCTAAAAAGTAGAACTGAAAAAGAGATACACACTAGACCTGGAATGATTTCCTGAACAAAGGGATGGAAGGAGGAAATGAATTATTTCAAATGAAGAACAGCTTATAGACCAGCTTGATTGGAATAGAGAGTACAGGAAGGGTAATAAATCAAAAGATTGAAAAGTAGGTGGGAGCCAGCTCAATGATTAGAAGAAAAACTAAAAATTTGTATTTTAGAAATTAAATCCATGAGGAACAGAAAGAGATTAGCAAAGTATAAATAAGTATAATAAAAAATAAATCATGAATCAAAAAAATAAAAGCTTATAATAGACAGAAAAGGAAAGAGATTAATGAAGAGAACAAAGTAAATAAATATTTTTTTTAGAAAAAGGTTTAGAAAATGAAGACAGCAAAAAGAAGTTTATGAGAGAAGTAGAGAAAAAAGATGGGAAATTTCAATTGAGAGGAAAAAGAAGGAAAGAATTAGGTAACTAAAAAGAAAGAAAGGAAAAGGTATCAATAAGTTAAATAAAACCGCAACTAGGAAAAGGGTTAAAAATTGGAAGAAGTAATTTGAGGGGGAGGGGAAGATAGCCTGTGAAAACATGGTTACTTTAAGATTGATATAATATATATATATATATAGGCACAAGGTACTGTCTTAGAGGAGGAAGAGGAAAAACAAAGAAATCTTAATTAAAAAAAATTAAAAAACAGTACTAGGGACATTAATGGAGGAAAAGATAAACTTAATTTCATTACTTCAAATTCGAATAGATCAAACAGCCCAATAAAACAAAAGAGAGTGACAAATTGGATAAGAAAACAAAATCTTACAGTTTGTGATTTATAAGAAAGACATGTACCTTACAGGCAAAGGTAAAGGCATATATAGAATAAAAATGGGGCATACAACATTTACAATGTGTCAAGTGAAACTAAAAAATGGAAGTTTCAATCATGCTATCAAACAAAGCAAAAATAAAAATTCATAATATAAATAGAGATAAGCAAGGAAATTACATTATGCTGAAAGGGATCTTAGACAACAAATATCAGTGTCAAATTTATACAATCCAAATATCAAATATAAAAATTTATTTTAAAAAAATTATAAGAAGACACATAATAATAATAGGAGATATTGCTGTTAGCCATTCAAATATGGACAAGACTAACAAAAAGATAAACAAAAGGGAAAATATGTAATAGAAAAAATTAGCAGAATAAACTAGAGCTAAAATTTTTAAGACATAATTTAACTGAGACCAGCAAAAATATATGTATTTCTCATCACCATATGGAACTTTTTATAAAAATCAATCATTTATTAGGGCACAGAGATATTATAAATAAATGTAAAGAATCAAATAGCAAACACATCCTTTATAGACTATACCACCACAACAATAGTAGTCAGTTCATGGAGTGCAAACAAAAGAAACATACTCAAGTGGAAAATTATTAATGAAATCCTATAGAATGATTGAATCCAAGAACAAATCATAAAAATAAAGAATAATTATATGAAAGAAAATGATAATAATGAAACAATATACCAATATTTCTGGGTTGCAGCTAAAGCAGTCCTCAGGCAAAAAATTACATTTCTAAAAGCTTACATTAAAAGAAAAAACAGAAAAGGAGAGTATTAATACACTGAATGTGTATTTAAAATTAGAAATTCAACAAATAAACCCAAAATAAGTACAAAAGAGGGAAATATTGAAATGTAGAGGAGAAATACATAAAGTATAAACCAAAAAAGATTGTGATGAACAAAACTAGTAGATCTTTGAAAAGACTAACAAAAATCTATAAACTATCAGTCAATCAGATTAAAAAGAGGACAGAGAAATGAGATCAACAAAAACTAAATGAACAAGGTAGTATCAGCTACATACACAAAAATATTTATACTATCACTTTTTGTAGTAGCAAATAATTGGAAACAAAATGGATGCCCATCAATTACTAAACAAAGTATAGTGTGTAAATATAATGGAATAATATGTGTTGTAAAAAATTACTAATACAGAGAAGTGTGAAAAGATTTACAGGGTCTGATGCCAAGTGAAGTAAGCAGAGTCAAAAAACAAACAAAACAAAACACCAATACACACAATGACTCTAATAACGTACATGTAAAAAAAAAAACACAAAAAACAAACCACCAAACAATCCAAGAGAATGATGCAAAAATTACAAAGGGTAAGCATGGCCTCAAAGAAGAGATTTGAGAAGACTTTCTAGTTTTCTGTTTTCAAGAAAAAATAAGAAAAGACAAAAAAGGACAAATCAACAAAAAATAATGAATGAATAGAAAAATATGAAAATATTTTCAATGTACCACATCCATGAACCTCACATCTTTGCAAAAGAGTTAAGTTGGGGTGAGTGTCTAGTATTTGATTGGTTTTGCTGATTGTTTTCTCTTCCAAATATTTTTCTCTTAAAAATATCATTCATTATATAAGATGTGTTTATATGAAGGGGGGAGGTGAGAGGTACTGGGAAAAATTCTAGTTCAACACAAAACAAAGGATATCAGTGAAAAATTGTTTTGAAAAGAAATCAAAGCAAAGCTAGAAAAATATAAAATAAATTTTATAACCTACTATGCACAGTTAGATACAAAATCAAACCAAACAAAAAAAAATACCAAAGAAATAGAGGCTTGCCTTAAAGAAATTTTTTAAAAGATATAAAATGCTTAAACTAATAGAACACTAAAGACCTCAAATAATGCACTCTCAGAAAAGGAAATAGACCCAGCTGTAATGGAACTATCAAAGAAAAAAACTCTAGGGCCTGATGGATTCATAGGAGAATTCTATCAAACTTTTAATAAAAAATAAATACCAACAACACACAAATTATTCCCAAAGATTGAGAAAGCAAGCAAGCTACTAGACTCTTTTATGGGACAAACATAGTACTGATACCTGACTCAGGAAAAGATAAAGCAAAGAAGGAGAACTATTATCCATTCCAAAATGCTATATAAAATCTTGCCATACTATAGCAATTCATCATTCATTATTGCCAAGTTGTAATTATTCCAGGGATACAAGGATGACTCAATATTAGGAAAACAATGAACACATCATCTTAACAACAAACAAATTTTAAAACCACATGATTGTCTCAGTTGATGTAGAAAAAGCCTTTGACAACATACAGTACTCATTTATGCTAAAAAAAACAAAAGCCCTCTAAAAAATAGAGGCATGGAAGGATTTTTAATTTATTTTTATTTTTAGTATTATAAAAAGTCTCTATCTAAAACCAAGAGCAAGTATTGTCTACAATGGGGATGCAATGGGAAGTCTTCTAATGAGTGTAGCAGTAAAGCATGGGAGCCCACTCTCCTTACTGCCATTTTCTATAATTCTTCATACTAGACACCCTACACTATTTTGTAAAGGTGGGGGGCAAACAGATGTTATATATTTAATTTATTTTTAAAATGTTTATATATTGATTGATTTTAATGATTTTTTTCACCTTCTTTTACTTTTTCTATTTTTTCTTGAAAGTAGTATTTTTTTTTTTTTTAAAGCAATTGGGGTTAAGTAACTTGCCCAAGGTTACACGGCTAGGTTTTTGTTTGTGCGGATTAAGTGTCTGAGCCCGGCTCTGAACTCAGGTCCTTCTGATTCCAGGGCCGGCGCTCTATTCACTGCGCCACCTAGCCGCCCCTGAAAGTAGTATTTCTAATTATTATGTTCTCTATTAGGTGGCAAAATGGATAGTGCACTGAATGCAGAATCAGGAAGTTCTGAGATGCAATCTGGCCTCAAACATTCATGAACTTTGTGAAACTGGGAATGTCACAACGTCAAAATGCCTCAGTTTCCTTATCTTAAAAAATGGAAATAATAATAGTGTCTATCTCCCAGAGTTGTTCTGAAGATAAAAAGGAATAATATTTGTGAAACATGGTAAAAGCAGTAACTTGGCTGAGCTCCTGCTTCAACCACCTCTGATACCTGTAAAATACGACTCTAAACAAATTTTAGATCTCTAGAGCCCACAAAGTGACAAAGAAAAAAAAAAGCAAAGCAAATCTCCTGCTGAAAGCAGCTTGGCAGGCCAACAGGAAGGGTCTATTGCACCTAGCCAAGCACAGTCCCACATGAACCTCCCACACCAGCCAGACCAGACTTCAGGAGAGTGAATCACTGGCAGCTGTGGGAGTTTCCAGACTTCTCAACCCATAAACGACAAAGAGAAAGTAAAAGGTCAGTGGGAAACTCTGTTGGAACTGGGTGATGAAAGATCATTGTCTGGCCTTGCACCAGGGCAAGAGGTGGTGGTAGCATGGTGGCTGCAGCTGCTGCCGCATGGGTGCCTCCAGAGCTCCTGCCCTGCAGAACAAAGGTGGATCAAGTGACCATTCAAAGGGTAATCACTCTGGATCTGGTTTGCAGTCTTGGGTGGTAATCCTGGGGTGTGTGACCAGTGTCATAGAGCTTATGGTGGCTATAGAGAGGGCTCCCTCCTAAGACCTCTGACAACTATGAAAACCCCAGTGATTTGGGACATAGGTCTCTTAACTCTGGAAGCAGAGTTCTACCATGGCAAGAGCTCAAAAGTCAAGTAATTGGCTGGCAAGATGAGCAAGCAGAGGAAACACAATCAGACCATAGAATCCTTTCTTGGGGACAAAAAACATCAAAGCATGGAAACAGAAGAAGTAAAAACTCCTGCATCAAAAGCTTTCAAGAAAAATATGAATTAGTTACAGGTGATGGAGGAGCTCAAGAAGGATTTTGAAAATCAAGTACGAGAAGTAGAGGAAAAATTGTGAAGAGAAAAGAGAATGATTTGAGAAAATCATGAAAAGTGATCCAATAGCCTGCTAAAGGAGGCCCAAAAATACTGAAGAAAATAACACCTTAAAAAATAGACTAACTCAAATGGCAAAAGAGGCCCCAAAAGCCAATGAGGAGAAGAATGACTTAAAAGTCGAATTGCCCAGATGGAAAACGAATTTCAAAAACTCATTGAAGAGAATAATTTCTTCAAAATGAGATTGGAGCAAATGGAAGCTATTGACTTTATGAGAAATCAAGATACCATAAAACAGATCCAAACAAATGAAAAAAATAGAAGGCAATGTGAAATATCTCATTGGAAAAAGCACTGACCTGGAAAATAGATAGAAACAATTTGACTATTGTAGAAACACAATCAGTATAACGCAAGATCTAGCAGCTTCAACATTAAGGGATTGAAGGGCTTGGAATATATATTCTGAAGGTCAAAGGATCTAGGATTAAAACCAAGAATCACCTACTACCCAGCAAAACTAAGTATAATGCTTCAGGGCAAAATATGGTCATTCAGTGAAATAGAGGACTTTGAAGTATTCTTGTTGAAAAAAACAGAACTGAACAGAAAAATTTACTTTCAAATAAAAGAAGCAAGAGAAACACGAGAAGGTAAACGTGAGAAATAAATCATAAGGAACTTATTAAAATTGAGCTATTTACATTCCTACATGGAAAAACAATAATTGTAACTCAAGAGACTTTTCTCAGTATGAAGATAGTTGAATGGAATATATGTGTGTATGCATATATATGTATGTATGTATACAAACATATATGTATGTATAGGAGGGTATATGTGTGCATAAATATATATGTGAGTGTGTGTATATGTGTATACATGTATACATAGACAGAGAGCACAGGATCAGTTGAACAGGAAGGGATGATATCTAAAAAAATAAAATTAAAAGGTGAGAGAGGAATATAATGGGAGAAGGAGAAAGGGAGAGATAGAATAGAGTAAATTATCTCATATAAAAGGGGCAAGAGAAAATTGTTACAATAGAATGGAAGAGCAGGAAGATGAAAGGGAATGGGTCAACCTTACTCTCATTGAATTTGGCCTAAGGAGGAAATAACATACACACTTACAGCACATAAGTCAATATCTTAACCTACAGGAAAGTAGGGGGGGGAGGAGATAAGAGGGAGGATGATAGAAGGGAGGGTAGATTGGGGGAGAGGGTAGTTAGAAGCAAACACTTTTGAAAAGGAACAGGGATGGGGCGGCTAGGTGGCGCAGTGAGTAGAGCTTCGGCCCTGGAGTCAGAAGGATCTGAGTTCAGATCCGGCCTCAGACACTTAACGCACACACAAACAAACAAACAAAACAAAACAAAAAAAACCTAGCCGTGTGACCTTGGGCAGGTTACTTAACCCCAATTGCCCTCCAAAAGGCAAAAAAAAAGGAACAGGGTCAAAGTAGAAAACAGAATAAGTGGGGGGGGGGGGGCAGGATAGGATGGAGGGAAATACAGTTAATCTCTCACAGTATAACTACAATGGAAACGTTTTGCATAACTACACATGTACAGCTTATATTGAATTGCTTCTCTTCCCAGTGTGGGGGGTGGGGGTGGGGGTGGGGTATGTGAGGAGGGAAGAAGGAAAGAATCTGGAAATCAAAGTTTTAAAAACAGTTGTTAAAATTTGTGTGTGTGTGTGTGTGTGTGTGTGTGTGTTTACATGCAACTGGGTAATAAGATATACAGGCACTGGGGTATAGAAATCCAACCTGCCCTACTATAAAGTTGGGGGGAGGGAAGGGGGGAGGATACAAGAAAGAGCAGATTGGGGGAAGGGGTATTCAGTAGGCTCAATATCTTGGAGTGGGGGTAGGGGGGAGATGGGGAGAAAATTTGTAACTCAAAATCTTATGGAAATGAATGTTGAAAACTAAAAATAAAGAAATAAAAGATAAAAAATAAAAATGAAAATAAAAACAAAAATTAAAATACTTATAAAATAATTTGCAAGTTATAAAGTGCTGTATAAATGCTAGCTATTATTATGAGGAATAATAGTATTCTTAGAAGGGCTGGCAATAGTAATGAAGCAAGATAAAGAAATTAAAAGTGTAAAGGCAGGAAAAAAGGAGATTAGACTATTCCTATTTGCTGTTGAAAAGATGGTTCAAATAAAAATCCTAGGGAATCAAAATAATAACTGTAGAAGCTTCAGAAAAGTTTCATGCTAAAATATAAACCCATAAATTTCAATAGCATTTCTGTAAAATAATTATAAAATCCAAGAGGAAATAGAATAGAAAGGAATCTCTTACTCTAAAAAAAATCTACAAAATACATTAAAGAGGGATAAATATGATAAAAGATGTGATATATTTGTATAGAGTCAATTACAAGGTGCTTCTTAAAGAGTAAAGTACAACTCATATAGCTGGATGAGTATTCAGTGCTCATGTCTGGGTGCTTCCAACATAATACAAATGACAACACAACCTAAACTGATGGGCCATTTTAATGCTATCTTAATCAAACCATCAAAAGAGTACTTCAAAGACCTTGATAAAATTTACAAAATTCATTTAGAGGAACAAAAGATCTGGACTATCAAGAAAAGTAATGAAAAAAAAGAAAAAAAATTAAGGGGGAATAATATTCCAGAGCACAAATTATATTGTAAAGAAACAACCACAAAAGTCCTTTTGGTATTGGTTAAAATAGAAAATTATACCAATAGAAGAACATCTCACTAAGTTCTGTCCTGGGACCTCTTCTCTTCTCTTTTGATACTATTTCATTTATTGACTTCATCAACTTCTATGGATTCAATGATCATTTCCATTAGATTATTCTGAGATCTATTTATTCATCTCTGGCTTCTCCCATGAGCTCTGGTCTCACATCTTCAGTTGCTTATTAGACACTTCAAACTGAAGGTCTTCTAGAAATCTTAAATTCAATATACTTCAAATTTAATTAATTATATTTTCTCCAAAACCCTATACCTTCCTAAATTCCCAATTATTGTCAAGAGCACCACTATCTTCCCAATCACACAGGCCTGCAACCTAGGCATTATCCTCAACTCTTCATTCTTTCTCATAACCACCAGTTGGTTGTCAAGTTGTAACCAGTTAGTTGCAAAGTCTCGTCCATTTTCCCATTTCAGTATCTTTCACATATATCCCCTTCTCTCCCAATACTGACACCACCCTGGTGCAAGCCCTCAACATTTCACACTGATCTATTGCAATAGCCTGCTCATTGGTCTACCTGCCACAAGTCTGTCCTTACCCCCAATCCATCTCTCCACTCAGCTGTCAAATTAAGATCTTCCTAAAATGCAGATCTCCTATGTCACACACTCACACATCCTCTCCCTAACTTAAATAAACTATAGTGACTCCCTATCTCCTCCAGAGTTAAATACAAAATTCTCTGGTATTCAAAGCCCTTTGTAACCTGCCCCCCACAGCCTTTATAGTCTTCTTACACATTACACGGCCCCCCCACTTCCCTACCATGTACTTTTTGATGCAGTTACACTAACCTCCTTCCTGTTGTTTAACCAGGAGGTAAAATGGATAAAGCACTGGGCCTGGTCTCAGACACTTCCTTTCTGTGTGACCCTGGGCAAGTCAGTTAGTCTTTGTCTGCCTCAGTTTCTTTTTTTTTTTTTTTTTTAAAGCAATTGGGGTTAAGTAACTTGCTCAAGGTTACACGGCTAGTCATTATTTATGCGTGGGTGCTCATTTTCTGAGGCCAGATCTGATCTCGGGTCATCCCAACTCCGAGGCCGGCACTCTTACTCATTGCGCCACCTAGCCGCCCCTTTAGGGCAATTGGGGTTAAGTAACTTGCTCAAGGTTACACGGCTAGGTTTTTGTTTGTGCGGATTAAGTGTCGGAGGCCGGCTCCGAACTCAGGTCCTTCTGATTCCAGGACCGGCGCTCTATTCACTGTGCCACCTAGCCGCCCCTCTGTCTCAGTTTCTAATTGTAAAATGGGGATAATAGTAGCACTTCTCTCACAGGGCTGTTGTGAAAGGAAATGAGATACTTGTAAAGCCCTTAGAATAGTTTCTGGCACTTAGTAGACACTTAAATATTTCCTTCCTTCCTCCCTTCTTCCTTCCCCTTTCCTTCCCTTTTACTTCCTTCCTTTCTTCCTTCCTTCTTCCTGGCATTTTCCTTGACTACCCCCTATCCATATCTACTCTCACTCCTCATCTCTCCTTCCTCATTTTCCCGGCTTCCTTTAAGTTTCAGCCAAAATATGACCTTTTACAAGAAGCTTTTTCCAATCCCTCTTAAATTCTAGTGACTATTTCCAATTTATCCTGTATATTCATAGTTATTTTCTTGTTGTTTTCACCATTAGATTGTGACTTCTCAAGAGCAGACACTGTCTTTTGTGTTTTGTTTTGTATCCCCAGTGTTAAGCACAGGATCTGGTACATAGTAAGCGCTTAATAAATGCTTCTTGACTGACAGAAATAATAGAATCCAATAACCCAGTGTTTGATAAGTCCCCAAACTTAAATCACTTAGGAAGGAATTCCCTGTTTAATATGAATTGGTGGGAAAACTGAAAAACCATCTGTCAGAAATTCAACTTAGACTAGAATCAAATATATATTGCCAATAAATTGAAAAAGCATACATAATCTGAACATTAAAAAGATCATGTCATAAAAAAAGAGAAGATCATATAACTTTCCCAGCTATGGTTAAGAGACATATTCTTAATCAAACAATGGATAGAAGCAATTATAAAAGATAAAATGAATAGTTTTGATTAAATTGAAAAGCTTCTGAAAACAAAAAATAAATGCATCTGGTATAAAAAAGGAAAGTGGTAGAATAGAAAAAATATTTGTATCAAAATTTTCAGATAAAAGTTTGGCATACAAACTTTATACACGACTTACATCTCCTTATCCACATATATGTGTATATGTATATAAACATGCACATATATATTTATGTATATATGGATGTATATACACACAACCTTGAGGCTCCACTTCACACTCAGCAAACTGACAGAAATGATAAAAGAGGAAAATAGTCAAGCTTGGAGAGGCTGTGAGAGTGTAAGTACAGGCATTCATTGTTAGTGGAGCTATACGTTAGTACAATCATTTTTGAGAGCAATTCGAAATTATGCAAAAAAAATTTGATGTCTTCTGATCCAGACATTCTTCTTCTGAGCATATGCGCCAAAGAGGTCACTGATGAGAAGAAAGCCTCCATGAGCACCAACATATTTATAGCAGCATTTCTTGTAACAGCAAAAATTGTAGACAAATTATATTCCAAAAGAGTAGGAAATGGATAAACAAATTTTCATCTGTAAATATAACAGAGTATTACAGTACTATAAAAAGTGGTGAATATGATGGAAATCAAGAAGGATAGAAAGACTCACAAATTGATTCAGAGGGAACTAAGCAGAGCTAAGAAAGCAATATGCACAGTGACTGCAGCAATGAAAATGGAAAGAACAACTATGACTAAACAATTGAAAATGAATATTAGAAAATTACAAAAAGCAAGCAAAAGCCCCAAAGAAGAGATATGAGAAGATACACTTTCCCTACTCTTTTGTAGAGATGGGGGGTTCAGAGGTATGGAATATTGCATATATTTTTAGAATTTTTTCCTCAAATAGTGATTGGTAGTGCTGATTCTTTTTTTTCTTCTTTTTCTTTAAAAAAATATTCTCTTCTATATGGGTCAAACCCTGGGGAAAATTTTAGTAATATAAAAACAAAAGATATCAATAAAACTTTATTTTTTAAAAAATTTGAAAAGAACAAGCCTAAACTTGTAATGGTAACTATCCTTGCTTGAAACCAACAGAAGAGGTGCCACTGATGTCTTGGCAGGCTTTGAAAGTTCTTTGAGTTATTACTTTGAATGATTTGTTGTTATTGTTGTTGTTCAGTTGTTTTTCAGTCATGTCTGACTCTGCTGAAACCCATTCAGGGTTTTCTTGACAAAGATACTGGAGTGGTTTGCCACTTTCTTCTCTAGCCCATTTTGCAGATGAGGAAACTGAGGCAAACAGGGTGAAGTGACTTGCCCAGGGTCACAGAACTAGTAAGCATCTGAGGTAAAATTTGAACTCAGGAAGATGAGCCTTCCTGATTCCAGGCCTGGTGCTCTGTGCATTATGGCACCACCCACCTGCCAACTATTAAGGATAGGGCACTTTTTTTCAAACAGTCAATTTCCATGAAAAACCCAAGTGTATTTCAACTTTTTGTTAACTATTGAGGAACTTTGATAATGGAGTTTTAGTCAATTTTCCCACAGAGGTGGGAGTGAAGGATGGGAAGAAATGGGCCATAAAAGACATATGTGGCAAGTTCTATTCCCATAATCAAATTTAACTTATTTGTTGCTGTTCCTTAGAAGGTGAAAAGGAAGGAAATTTCAACAAATTATTTTTTAAATGATTGCAATTTACATTTGTAAACAAAGGTGTCTAATAACAATGTTAGCTCCAATTTAAATGTGTAACTTACAGAGCTCATAAAAATGAGATATTTAAATTATACATAAAATGAAAATGTGAACATTCTAGGGTTGTTTTTTTTTCTTTGAATTTAAGTGGAGAGCAATTTTTTATCTTTGAATTTTTATATAATTGGTACTTTCACTCTCGGTTCACTGAAAACCTTTGATAAATAATGCTAGTTTTCAATTTCAACTTTTTTTTTCCTAAAAGAAAAACTGACTCTTTGAGAGAGAGTAAAGTAAGATGGGAAACACATTGACTTTGGAGCCAGAGTTCCTGGGTTCAAATTTTATTTCTTGTTACTCAGTACCTGGATGATCTTGGGTCAATCACTGAGACTCTAGGCTTCAGTTTCCTCACCTATAAAATGAGGAGGAAGGACCAGATGGCTTCTTAAAATACCTTCCAACTCCAAATCTCTAATCCTATCATGCCCTTGTTGGGGATTTTGTAGAGGGAATTTGTGTCCAAGAGACAGTGGTCAAGTAGGGAAAGCACTGACTTCCATCAGGAAGACCTAGGTTACAGTCCCACCTCTGATTGTGAAACTTTGTGATTCTAAGATCCATAACTAGCTTGGGATTTTGGGTCATTGCCCCTACATGGTTCCTCCCAGTGATGACTGATGTCCCCATTCCTCACTTCTCCTTCCCCATAGTATGCCCGCTATGCTAGATAGCTATCCACAGGCGAAACCTCTTATTTTCTTCTCTCCATCTCTTCCAGGGATGAGATCCAAACAGCCCTTGTCCCAGTGTAACTGCATCTGCCTTTAGACCACCCTTAGTATTTCCATCTCCTCCTTTCACCACATCCCACCCCACTCCAACTGTTTTTGCCCTAGGTGAAAAAAAAATCTTATTCTAGTTCTGATGATTTCTTGAACCCCAGGTTTCATTAGGTCCCTAAATTCTGTGCTCTTTTCCTCCTCTGAACTCTAATAGAATTTGGGAGTTGCATTAATCCTTTGGCCATTGTCACATACTCCTTTGTATATGTAATCAGCATCTATGCCAGGGGGCCAGGGTGTCCATTAAAGAGTCCATTCTCATACATATTCAATTGGGTATCTTACCCTACAGGAAAATAGGAGGGGAAGGGGATAAGGGAGAGGTGATAGAAAAGAGGGAAGATTGGGGGAGAGGGTAATTAGAAGCAAATACTTTTGAAAAGGGATAGGGTCAAAGGAGAAAATAGAATAATTGGGGAGGCGGGATAGGATGGAGGAAAATATAGTCTTTCACAATATAACTACTATGGAAATGTTTTGTGTAACTACACATGTACAACCTATATTGAATTGCTTATCTTCCTATTGGGGGTGGGTGAGTAGGGAAGAAGAGAAAAAAATCTGGAACTCAAAGTTTAAAAGCAAATGTTTAAATTATTTTTACAGGCAACTGGGAAATAAAATATATAGGCACTGGGGTAAAGAAATCCATCTTGCCCTACTAGAAAGTTAGGGGGCAATGGGGGAGGATATGAGAGAGAGCAGATTGGGGGAAGGGGTATTCAATAGGTTTGCTATTTTTGGGTGGGGGGTAGGGGAAAGACAGGGAGAAAATTTGTAACTCAAAATCTGGTTGAAATGAATGAATGAATGGATGGATGGATGGATGGATGGATGGATGGATGGATGGGTGAATGAATGAATGAATGAATGAATGAATGAATGAATGAATGAATGAATTGGAGGGGGGGAGCCCATTCTCCCCTGCTGAGATCCCTTGTTTGTTTTCTAATGATCATTTATCCTGGGGTCTAGGATCATGGTAGTTCGGGGAAAATAAAGAGGACTGACACAACACTGCTGAGGATTTCATCTTCCTCTCTCCTTGGGAATCTCTCTTCTGACTGTCACCATTTTTCTGCTTCCAGAGCATTGGACAATATCTAAGTCATTCTAAAGAATTTAAAGGAAAAGTGGAAGAAGGCATTTGGAAGATGAGTGCATGAAAAGAGGCATACTTGACTGTCTCTTTGCAGTTTCACTGTAGGAAAGTCTAGGCTCATAGAGTTACTGTGGAAGGGGACTTGTTGCCCTTCATCTTACAGATAAGGACATTATGGCCAATGGTTAAGTGTTTTTCCCAAGTTGACCTAGGTGGTAACAGAGTTGGGATTTGAACTCACATCGCTTGGGTTTTCAAACCATGAGCCCATCAAAGATGATCACCTACATAATATCAATATAGAGTGAATGAGATTGATCTCTGAAATTTCCCAGACTGGAGAGATCGGGGTTCTGGAGTTATAAATTGCACTGTATTCATAATCCTGAGCACACTTTTTGCGTTCTAGCCTCATTATATAGAATCATTTTGAACTTTGGTTAGTAAGAGATTCTTTCTTGTTCATCCATTTTGAAGTCCCAGACTTGGTAGAGGTTGGGTAGCTTGAAGATGAACATGGAGGAAGTCTTCTGCCCATATGCCAACAGGACCTTGAGGTCCCACTGGGCTGGTTGTTAGAGAAGAGCCCCTCCTTGTGGGTAAAATGATAAACTACAATTATCTGCTGGTTAATGGTAAAATGACCTACAGAAGGCAGTGTATTCCAGAACATCCAAGAATGTCCACAGCTCATGCCAAATATCACAAATGGTTACAGCATCTAAGGCTGTAAGGGATCATAGACATTAAAGAATCTTAGAGAGAGAAGAGAATGCAGAGGCTATACCTGACCAAGGATCTTGACAAGACTCCCAACAAATAATTAATTCTCTAACCTCTGCTTGAAGACCTTCAAGAAAAGGGAACTCACTGCCTCCTGGGACAGACCATTCTACTTGGGGTTAACTCTACTTAGTGGGGTGTTTTTCCTTCCTTTAGGCCTAAATCTTCCTCCTCTACTTCCATTGTTCTTGGCTCTTCCCTCTGGGACCAAACAATATAAGTCTAATCCCTCTATGAATATTTGAAGATTACTATCAAATTCCTCCTTTTACAGATGTGGAAACTGAGGCCCAGAGAAAAGAAAGGAATTGCCCAGGGTTATCCAGACAGTAACTAGCAGAGTAGATTCAAATCCAGCTCTACTGACTCCAAGGCCAGAGCTTATCTTCCTCTACCACTTTTCATATGTTATCACCACTAATATTTTGTATCAGCCACAGTGCTCTGTATATAATAGGCACTCAAAAATATTTGTTGATTGACTATTTAGCAATGTAACCAATTCAAATAATTCAGTCCTTCCTAAGAGCTATAGACTCATCAGAGAATTTCATCAAGGTGTGGTGCATTCCTGAATTAAAATAAGTAGCATGGTGGTAACCTATATTCTGCCAGCTGTAGACATAAACATAAATATATGCATGTGCATTTTTTCACCTATTTCATAAGAATTTTATATTCACTAACAGTCAAAGTCTGCAATGATTCCTTCATGATCGGTTTGAAAAATCTAAGTTTTGTATTTTTCTTGGTTGAGGAATCAGAACCTTAGAGTTGGAAATGAAAGCGTTTACCTCACTAATCAATTTATTATTTCCCTCACCACAGTAACTATTTTAAACCTTGTTATCCCTCCTCAAGCCTTAAATAGCTCCCCTCCCCCAGTTTATTGGCTGAAGACCTTACTTTATACTTGACTGAAAGAAATGGAGGGTGCAGCCCTAGAACTGTCTTTCCTTTCCTCTTCCTTATCTCATTTCCTACTCCTTAACTGCTATCTTCACATGAAAAAGTGGCCCTTCTCCTTGTCAAGGCAAACCCCTCTCCAGTGTAACTTTGATCCTGTATCAACCTGCTTTCTCCAATAAGTTGGCCACTATCATCCCTACACTTCCCCACAAAACCCCCACTTCTGCCCATCCTTAAAAACCCTCACTTAATTTGACCATTCCCAGGAGCTATCATCCCATATCCTCCCCTCCCTCCATGGCTAAACTCCATGAGAAAGTTGTCCACAACATGTGTCTCCTTCTCCTCTTCCTTCACTTAATTCTAATTTTGTCTGCAACCTGACATGTGACCTAATCAGTCAAATGAAACTACTCTCTCCAACGTTACCAATGATCTCTTAATTATCAAATGGAATGGCTTTTTTCTTAATCCTCATCTTTCTTCACTTCTGCAGCCTTTGATACTTGGAAACCATCTCCTCCTGGATACTCTCTCAGTTGCTGGTTTTGTCACACTGCTCTCTCCTGGATTCCTTCAGCCTCTCTTACCCTCCTTTCTCATCTACTTTTTTGATTCTTTACCCAAGACTTGCCTTGTAAATTATAAGTGAATTCTGAGGGCCTGCCCTGGACCTTTCTCTCTTCTCCCTCTATACTGTCTCACTTTGTGATCTCATGTATACACACAGGAGATATATGGATAGATATTGATATACACATCTACACACATACATATATGCATGCATATATGCATCTACACACATCTATATATGTATGTATGCATATATGTGTGTATGTATGTATGTATGTATATATCTCCAGCCTACTCTCCCATTCTCTCACACTGCCTAGCATATATTGTGAACTGGATGCTCCTTAGACATCTACAATTCCATATGTCTGAAATATGACTCATCATCTCTCTCCCCAAACTCTCTTATCTTCCAAACTTCCCTTATTACCATGAACATGGCTATAAAAGGCATCCCTATCCTCCTAGTCACCCAGGCTCACAACCTAGGAATAATGTTTAACTCCTCACTTGCACTCATCCCACACATCAATCTGTTTCTAAGTATTGCTATTTATATCTTCATTTCATTTCTAGAATACATCATTTTCAGTCCACTCACATATCTACCACCCCTGGTACAGGCTTTCATTCCCTCACCTTAGATTATTGTAGTAGTCTGCTACTTGGTCTCCCTGCCCCAGGTCTCTTCTCACTCCAATCTATTCTCCACTGAGTTGCCAAATAATTTCCTAAAGCACCCATCTGACTCCCCTCCCCCTCACTCTTCTCATTGAATAAACTCTAGTAGCTCTCAATTACTTCCCCAACAAAATATTTAAAGCCCTTCACAACCTCACCCCTTCCTTCCTTTTCAGACTTCTTACATTTTGCACCACTCCATACATGCTGTACTAAGTCCAGCAAGACTGATGCCTTTTCATTGACTGTCCCCCAAGCATGGAATCTGATATCCACCTTCTGACTTTCCTTCAAGACTCAGTTCAATTCACACCTTTTATAATAACAGTAATATTAAAATTTATATAGGGCTTATTATATACCAGACACCATGCTAAGCACTTTACAATTATTATCTCATAACCTTTGTGGGGAGTAGATGCTATTATCCTTATTTTATAGATGAGGAAAATAAGGCAGAGGTTAGATGATTTGCCTAGGGTCATACAGCTAATATGAGGTTTTTCTGCTTTCCCTCCATTGCTAGTGCCTTGTCTCTGAGAATGCCTTCCTTTTTACTGTATATACCATATATATACAATTTTGCACATTGTTTCCATCATTATAATGTACATTTCTTGAGAGTAAGACTGTAGTTTTGCTCTTCTTTCTATCAATAGCTTTTAGCATAGTGACACATCATAAGATAAATACTTGTTGACTATCATAGTACAATTCCCTCCTTGGTGTATGTGTCCTCTCTAATTTATGTTACATAATCTTAACTGGGCTCTCACTGTGGCAAGGTAATTCTTTTATATCTCTCTAATTGACTCACTATCCCACTCACTTCGGTGGTTTTTCAAAGTCTTTTCATCCCTTTTCATACTTCCCACTTCTTTCTCTCTCCCCACCTTCTTAATTGTGAATCTTTGACAAATATTCCATGGAAAAATGAGACAATTCACTGAAAACTTCCTCTCCTTCACTCCTCATCATCTCATACCACTCAGATTGCCTTCTGCTGCTGTCTCCTCCTTCACATCTGTCTCACATGAAAAAGTAACCCTTTTCTTTGCCAAAAAGGCAAATACTTCCATGTGTACAAATAATACTTTTCCATACTGTCTTCTTCAGCAGACTGTTCCATCTATCACCCCCACTTTAGGTAATCCTCAATCTCTCCCTGTCTTATGACTGTTTCTCCATTGCCTACAAACACACCCATGTCTCTCCCATCCTCAATAACCCTTCACTTCATCCATCCATTCCCAATACTATGATCCTAGATGTCTCCTCCTTTTTATGGCTAAATTTCTCAAGAAGGTCATCTACAATCAATTCCTCCATTTCCTCTCTTCTTAACACTCTGAAAACTGACTTCCAACTTCATCATTCAACTGCAACTGCTCTTTTTTGAAGTAAAAGCATATTTTAGCTTGTTACTAGTCTAATCTGTTTATCAAAGTCCATCTTATGAGACTTTCTTCATTGGTACAGATGGATTATTCAGAGGTCCCTGACTGAGTGAGTGCCAGTATTTTTAAGAATGTGAGAGTGAAGTGAGATTTTGGCTTTCTGATTTCTAGCTTCAAGAGAGAACACAAAGTTCCTAACTCTCTTCCAGTCTCTAAGAGGGAGAGACCCTAAAGAGGAAAGGGGAAAAGAGAGAGAGAGGGAGAGAGAGAGAAAGAAGCCAGCATGTAGGAGAGTCAGAACTTAATACATATTCCTGTCTCCAGCTTACTGTCCTACAGACTTTGGGGGAATTTCCTGTTGGGTAAGAACTGGCTCTCTCTCTCTCTCTCTCTCTCTCTCTCTCTCTCTCTCTCTCTCCCTCTCTCCCTGTCTCTTTCTCTTTTTTTGGCTAAGCAAAGATGAGTTTGTACCAGTGGGAAAACTCACTCATTTTGTGTATTGTCTAGTATTTATTCTCCTATGTATACTTTCTCTGATTTTAGTTTGCTATCAGTTTGGATAAATGAATTTATTTGCTATTCCCTATGTATATTCATTATGTAAATGGCATTTGGTAGGGAGTCAAGCCATGAATACATAGTTTAAGGGCCCTCCTTCCTCATTAAGGCATAATGATCAGGAACTCAGCTTGAAACTAAAAATGATTTCCCTGGACTTAAAATATTTAGGGGGATGGGTGAATATAATTCTAGTCTGGTACCCCTCTCTCTGAGAGAAAAAAGTAGCTAAACCTGGCTCCAATCTCTTGCTCTCTGTCTTGGCAGGAATCAATCTCCCTTGGAGAAGAGTGGAAACAGAGACTAGAGATATCTCTTCAGACCCCCCGCTTCCAGTCACATCTAGACCCATGTGGACATACACAGCCTACTTAGGCAAAACACACAAGCATCCCCACTTTATAAGTAGGAACTTCCCTAAGTGCCCCACTATCCTAAAGTGCAATCACCATAGGTGCTTCATTTATCATGGAGCTCCTCCAGACTTCTCCACTATGCCCCCCAGAAACCTCTTTAGCTCTGGAATTCACAACACAGCAGTACCCTCCACCCAATGCTCCTCCTTGTGATTGGATGGCTCCTCCCAGAAGCTCCATTTAAAACCATCGATCTCTTCATTTCTCATTAGGCTGCACTCCCAGCTCCCTTCATGCCCCTATGTTGGGTATGCCCACCCCGCTTTTCAGTTCCCCCTTTATGTATTGTTTTCCTCATTTCAATCTAAGCTTCTTGAGGGTGAGGACTATCTTTTTGCTTCTATTTCTATCTGCAAAGCTTAGCACAGTATCTGCCTTATAGATAGAACCTAATAAACACTTGTTGACTGATGACTAAATAGGTTTGCAGAAAGTCAACTAAAAAAGGATCTGAGATGCTACTGCATCCAACTACTCATTTTATCTTTGAAAAAATAGAAACCCAGAAAAGAGAGGTCACTAGCTGAAAGTCACATAGATGGTAAATGGCTGGACCAAGGTTCAAAACTAGGTCTTCTGACTGGAAGGCTGCTCACTTTCCACTGCACTATACTGTCTCATGAGGTAATGGCAATAGCTCTGACCAATTATAATGGCCTGCCCTTTGAGTTGGTAGGAATAACCAACACTTATGGAGGGTTTCATGATGCTTCCCTCACCTCCTTTGATCTTCACAACAATCTGTGAGGCAGGTACAGGATGGCAAGTATTCTTATGCTTAATTCACAAATAAGGAAACTGAGATATAAAGAGGTTATTATTTGTCTGAGGTCACACAGAAAATAAAGGACAGGAACCCACATTTTTTGACTCTAGGCCTAGGGACTGTTCTAGTACCTCATGACTGCCTTCTCCTCCCTAGGGGTCTGTAACAGCTTGTCCTAAATGATGAAGAGGGGACTCCTCGTCAGATTGGATTGGATGACCTCTGCTGCCTATTCCAACTCTGAAAACCTCCAACACAATATTTGCAAGGCTGTGTCAATTCAGCAAGTGTGGAATCTAATCCACCATTTAAACATGAATCAACTTATTTCAAAGGTCAAAAGAGATGTAGAAGGAAGGTTTACTAGCTGCTACTTTGTATTATTATTACAGTCACTCAGGAAGACTGTTAAAGAATGTGAACAGGAGAGGTAAGGGAGGATGAGATCCAAATTGGTGGAGGGAAATATCTGATGAAACTGATGAAACTGATGAAACCACATTTGTTAAGCTTTGTTTGGACCTAAATCCACGTCTTAGCTCCTCTGGGACATCATAAGCCTAACTGACCCAGAAATCTGGGAAGGGCTAAAGAAGTCTAGAAAGAGCAAAGCCATGAGCTTCCCTTGGGCAGTTCATGGCGAGGAACGAAGGGAGACTGGTCCCCATCTCTAAGCCCTTCCTTAAGGATGTTTTGGAAACTGGTTTCCATATTTACTATGATTACAGTTTATCTAGAGGCAGAGGTAACCTCAGATTACACCAACGCTAGCAGCCAAAACCATCTTTGTATGTTCAAGGAAGGGGTAGGTGACTGGGAAGGACATTCTCCACTCCTCCCAGAGCCACCCAGTACTACTGCTCAAGACAGAAAATTAAGGAAAAGCTAGTTTTCCCTGGTTTCATTCCCTTTTGTTCAAAAGAGGAGAAAGAACTCTGTGTGTGTTTGTGTGTGTGCATATTGTAATGAGTTAAGTTTCATCCCAGTGCAATTGTAGAGACGGTGTGCATTGAAAGAAAGAAATCTAAGTTGGGAACCAGGAAGACTGGACTTCAAATTCTGTCTGCCATATACTGGCTGCAGATTTCTTTGCTTTTGTTACCCATCCAGTCGTAAAGACACTGGAAAGAATACTGAAAGAAGTCTGAGTCAGACACCTAGGTTTAAATCTCAGAAATGCCACTTTCTAGCTGTGTGAACTTGGGAAAGTCTCTCCCCCTCTAAGCCTCAGTTTCCTCATCTGAAAAAATTATAAAGTTGAATTTGATGAGCTCTAAGACCTCTTCAAGCTTTAGAACCTATAATTCTTTTATCACTTTAAAAGCAACGGCAACAACCCAAACTTATTTCTGCAGTGAAAGCACCAATGGTCATTAGAGGACCACAATTTGCCAGGCAGGATAGCAGAATGCAGAAAGGACACCAGAGGGCGCTGAAGCCTTATTTATTTCCCAGGTTAGACATCAACAATCTGCAACCCAAACCTTGTTACACAGTAACTCCAAGTCTCTTCCAAAGGAATGGAAATGACCAGTTAGGGAAGGTGTTCCAGGACTCTGGTGTCCATTGGAGGGCTTTGCTCTGGGTGCAAATTCCTGGTCCTCCCCAAATGCAGACATAGGGCTTTGACCACTTGCATAAGAATCTTGAGAAATCCCTGGACATTTACCCCCAAAGCAGCTCCTGAGCAAATACAACCAAGGAATATGGGGGGGGGGTACTTACAAAAAGGGAGTCATTAATTGTTAAAAAAAAAAAAAAAGAAGAGCAGAGAGCAGGAGGTGTCTGTGACCAGATAGAGCTTTATTGTTGCATTAGATAAATGAGACAAAGAAGGTTGGATTGAACTCTGAAATTTGGGGAATTTAAGAGGAGATGAAATGACAATCCTGAGGTCTCTCAGTTCCCAAAGGACACTTCAGCATCTCAGACTGTAGGGGTAGGGAGGTGAATTAACTAGAAGTGAAAGGAAGATCAGTGGCTTCTCTTGATTCCTCAGATTGTGCTCCTCAGACAAGGGCACCAGATCATCAGCAGCCTCCAGAGCTCCCACCGCAGTCCCCAGACTGCTGGTTGTACCCACTGCCACTGTCACATCGACCAGGGCTCTGACTCCTGCATCTATGGGATCTGTGATGAGAAAAAAGGCTGCAGCCGCTCCCTAAACCCCCTAAGCCCCCTAAGCCTCCTAAGCCCCCTAAGCCCCCTAAGCTGCCACATCCTCCAGAGCTGCCGCATCCTCCAGAGCTGGACACACAGCCAGAAGAGATAGGAGCAGTGCAGGGGGCCTGGGGAAGGCTCTTGGGGGGGTACTTAGGAGTCTGGCATTTGGGAGGGGGCTGGCACTGCTGCTGGCTTTGCTGGTAAGACATCTCTTCGTGAGTTTAGTAAACCTGAAAGACAATAATGGAGTTTTTCAGATCCTTGAAACCCAGGGATTTTTTTTTCATTTTGAATCAATGTACACTGTGAAGATGAATTATATCTATTATACATTAGTATCTAATGGCAAAAGATCTAAAATTTATTCCTATAGACAAATATTATTCAGCAGAAAAATTGGGGAATAGGGAATGAACATCTAACACTAATACTGAGGGCTAGGAACATTTTGTAAACATATCTATGTGGCCTGAGAAACGGCATTGTATCCTGGCCAAGGAGCCAGCCTCAAAGTCAGGAAGATCTGGGTCACGTCCTGCCTGTGACACAGAGTGAGTAAGTGACCCTGGTCAAGTCACTGCCTTTCAGTACTCAGGCAACTTTCTAAGACTATAGGAGCTGCAGAGAAGCTGTTAACTTGTATTGGTAAAAGGAGTTTCATCATATAAGGAGTTCTGTATGCCAAGATAATAAGAGATCCAGGCCTTATCCTAATTTAATGGTTAAGTTACAACCCAACAAATTCTGCAGAATCTCTCTTATCCCAAGTATAGGTGTTCTACATAAAGGAAGGGATAAATTCTGCTGAATGCCTGGTCTATAAAAAGGATTCCAGGACATTTCAGTTTCCAAGAATTTGGGGGTCTGCTCCTCCTCCCTCTCTAGACAGCAGGCTTTTGACTTTTCATCTGAGAAAATCTAGATTCAGTCTCCATGAATATATGACAACAAAAACAACAACCAGCATTTAGGGTTTTCAAAGAATTTACAAATACTAACTCATTTTATCCACATAGCAACCTTGAGAGGTAGGTGCTTATTATCTCCAGTTTGCAGATGAGGAAACTGAGGCAGACAGAAGCTAAATGACTTGCCCAGGCTCACACAGCTAGTAAGTATAAGGAACAGAATTTGAACTTAGGCTTATCTTGTCCCAGTTCCAACACTCTTATCTATCCGCTGTCTCACAAATCCAAAATTCAAACTTTTGTTCTTCACAACTGCGAGATTTCTCATTCAGTTTATATCTATTTGTTCCTCAGCCCCTTTATCCTTTCTCCTTCATCCCCTCCATAGCCTCCCTTCTGCTTTTTATCCTTTTAGTCCTTCTCCTCCAATACTCTGCTCCAACCCTCTCCCTGGGTTCTCATGCAGACACTCACCCTGATTAGACACGGACAGGAATTCTCTGCTGAAGAACCAGAGTGGATGAGAAGCCAGGGGCAGGGACACCTTTTATAGGCCATCCCAGGCTGAGTTGTTGGCATGAATCTCAGCTCTCTAGGAGGAAGAGTGTCTTTCCCAACCCATGGCATGTGTCAGACAATTCCTGACATTCCCCTCTCTTTCATACATAGGCATGAGCTAATGCCTGGATCATTTCATTTGAAAGGGACATTGGAAATCTTCTAGTCTCTTTATTTTACAGATGAGGAAACTGAGGCCTGAAGAAATCATACAAGATCAGAGTAGTCAAAAATGGTGTCCAGTGCACTTTTCGTCTCACCAACCCTTGGTAACTCCAAGATGGCTCCTATGTAAGTCATCGTAAAAGGATTCTCCTCTAGAACACACATATTGGAGGAAAAGAGAGATGTTGCACACTTTGAGAAAGCCATATCCTTCCTAAAATTTGGGATCCCCCCATCACACAGAAATCTAGGAAAATGCCTCCAAGTTGGACCTCTAGGCAAAGACTAGGCTTCAGTCACTGAGGTTGTCTTCAGTCCTAGAAATGTCTCAGACCTCACATCCAACTCTTCTCCCCATGCCCATCCTTCTGCACAGAATGCAGTGCAGTCCAGGGCATCTAACTAGGAGACAAAGGGTTTGAATTCAAATCCTGGCCCTATTATTTACCTCTTCTGTGACCTAGGATAAACCATGTAGGATATTTAGGTTTCAGTTTTTTTTTTTTTTTCATTTCTAAAATGAGAAGATTGGAATATGTGACCTTTTTCTATCTCTCCATCTGCCATCTGATTGTTGTGTCCTGGAATGCTCTCATCCTGTCTCCAGCTTTAAGCTACAACTTCTCCAAGGCATATCTTCGTAAGGCATCCACCTCTCAACTTCATCCTCACACTCCCCTTGGCATAGAAATTTATCCTCAGATTCTCTTTTTCCTGAGACACTGAATGGCTATTCTCTGGACAGGGTTGTTGATATGAAGATTAATGCATAGTTTCTGACCTTAAGGATCCTATAATTTAGTAGGGGTACAATGAATTAAAAAAGATCTATAATGGAGTATAGGAAAAAATAGGTGCCATAAGAGGGGTACTGACCTTATGGTATAGGAGGGATGTCAGAATAGGAAGAGATCATTTCTAGCTCAGGTTACTGGAAACATTTGCCTTGGTATGGTGGGAAAACTCCTAGATCTGAATTTAAAGAATATGAATTCAAATCTTGGCCCTGTCACTACCTTGGGTAAATAATTTAAGCTCTCAAGGAACAGATTTCATAAAATTATTGGATTGAAGTAACTTTATGAGCTCTTTTCCTTCTAAATTTTTGATCCTTGGATCCTACAACACTATGTGTAGTAGCATACACCTGCACTTCACTTGGTAAAACCCTCAACAAATCCCTATTAACAGTAAAAATGATGATCATGGTGGTCATGGTGGTGGTAGTATTGGTAATGGTGATGATAAGGACATTGATGGTAGGGAAAGGACAAAGAAGATGGTAAGTGGTGGTGGTGGCAGCAGTATTGATAATGATGGTGATAAGGACAAGGGTGATAATGATGATGGCAGGAAGTATTATTGGTAGTGATGGTAAGGGCAATTGTGGCTAATGAGACAATGCATGCAAAGTACTTTGTAAGTCTTCATGTGCTAAGTGAAGGTCACCTTCCTTATCATTGCCATGATGAAGCAGGCAGCAATGCTGATGATGAGAGTAGGAAAGGATCCATTCCTGCTTGTCACCTAGTCCCCACCCCACTAGTCATCTACTACTCCAGTCACTCAGTAGATAGTTCTAGACCCTGAACCTCAGGGAAGATTTGAAAGACCCTATGATGGGCTAGTGGTCAGTGGGCTCAGTCAAGACTGGTGCATCCTGTGTGGCCAAAGCCAAGAGAATTGCTGGGATATATTCTCCAGGTGTCTTTGATGCTATTGGATGGGCAGTTCATCATTTTCCCCTCTAAGGGTATGAGAGACAGTGGGTTAAAATAGTAAAGGAGGTCCTTGCTGGAATTGGGGGTGGGGGAGTGTCTGTAATAATGGATGTCAATAATGGGAAGACTTGGGAAAACTAAGGGGGGGCCTGTTGAAGGTGTGTGATTCTGTCATCTGGACAAATATGAATATCCTCATTTAAATTCACCCTTTTCTTCCTTAGATAGAAGGAGCAGCGTTGACCCTATCATATATGGGACTTGTTAGAAGGACCCAGGTTCAGTCTATCACTTTTTTCCTTTGATGCCTGGTTCTATATTTGACCTGTCCTTTCCAAAAACATTGAAGTAAGGCAGCCACACTATCTTTGATAAGATTTTGGAGAGACAGATGAGGGTTTACTCTGAATAACCCCTCTGGAAACACACACACACACACACACACACACACACACACACACACACACACAGACTCAAATGGTCCAATGTGTCAAGTAATTGCTCATAAGCTGTACTTCTTTTCTTGTCTGTGAAGATTTCTCCATAGTTCTGTGGGGATCTTTGGACTCCTTTTCTCTTTCTTCCCTCTAGTCTCACTGCCATCCTCCGTCTTGGACTTGGGCTTGCTGGTTGTTTGGTTTCTTCAGTATTGTTGTATGGTTCACCTTCTAGCTCTCTAGCCTTCTGATTCTGGTTTGGATCATTTGCTGGGTAACATTGCTACCTTTAGGGAACTTTACTTATTACTCACTGACTTTAAAATGTTTTTAAATATGAAATAATAATAACAATGATATATCAAGAATTTTATTGGTATTTTAAAATGAAGCTTATTAGGAAGAACATGCTTGAGACAATTAACACCTATACAATACCCTTTTTAATGGACACCTTTCAGACTATAAGGTTGATTATAACAGATTTGGAAAATACTCTCTCAAAAATCCACACAATATTAAAAAAAATTACAGGGCCTGTTATCCTAAGGAAGCTGTAAAAAGTTGAGCACTTCCACACCAGAAGGAGAAAGAGGATGACAGTAGAACACCTGATAAGCATATAAAAAACCTACAGATATACTCTTGGAATAATCAAAGTCATGTCAATGAGTGTGAACAAAGGCTACTAACAAGTATATGTGAATGGATTTTTTTAAATGTGTATGAAAGCTCTTTGCCTCCAGAGAGGAGTCTAAGATTTAACTTAGATTCAAAAGGGCAATCCAAAGGCTTTCCATGGGTCAAATGCAGATTAATTTGATCAACAAATACACTGACTATGAAGCATATAAAATGACTGAGTCATGTATTTGTTTGTGGAAATGGAAGGATTCGTGATGGTAATTTAGGACCAGGTCATTGCTGCCAGAAATTGCAGAAGGATTATGGTAAAGAAGATTTAATTATTAACATAGCTTATTCAAGGAAATGGTAGAGGTTGTCCACAATACAACAGGTTGTCAAAATTTGGAACCTCCCAATTACCTAGTAAGACATGACTTGGTGACCAGAATTCTTTAAAAGAAGCTCACTCTTTCATGGAATGACAGATAGCAAATACTCATACAATAAATACAGACCTTAAAATCTCCTAGAGAACTCAACCCATAAGCTGTGCTAGAACTGTACCATTATACAAACTGATCTGTTGCCTGTAATTATCTGGAATTAACATTGATTCATAAGAAACTAAGAATAATATTTTTACTAGACCTCTCTATTCCAAAGAGATTCAAAAATTGGAGCTTCAAAATCTCCAAGCTACAACTTAAGGAAAACTTTCAAAATAGAGAGGATTAGCTAAGGAAGTCAAAATCACAAAGGAAGAGGATGAGGTATGGCATGTCTTCCATGTTATCCTCCAGGCTCTGCTGCTTCTACTGGACCCCAACTCTTCAATGTGAATAGTCCGAGAATTCACTTTGGAAGCACCCTCTCCTTTTGTGGTCTCTCCATCTGAATGGGTGGCTCCTCCCAGAACCTTCATGTAAGGAGGGTGCCCACACCAGCCATGTCTCATTCTTTTTTAAATTGCATTCTGGACTTCCTTTATGGTGTTCCCAAGCTGTATATCCCTTTGTTCACCACTCTACCCTACCTTTTTCAGCTTTATTTATATGTTGTCTTAGAATGTAAGCTCCTCAAAGACAAGAGCTGTCTTTCTTTCTATTTGTATTTCCTGAGTTTGCCACAGTGTCTGGCACATAGCAAGTTCTTCATAAATGCTTAACTGACTGGACTAATTGACTGATGGACTGATTGTACTGAAGATGCTTTCAGTGATCCTAAAGAGTATAAACTTATTCATAAAAGCTGAATTTGTTAAACTACAAAAGCTATTATTGAGAAGAGTTAACAGAATGCTGAATTTTAGGTATAGTGGCAGGTTAGCTCCTCGAGTCAGGGTCATTTATCTCTGAATCCCATGGGAAGAAAATCTTGAGAAAGATGATATAACAATGAGAAAACAGCAATAACAATAATGATGATGCAATAAATTATAAACATTCAGCCTAGCAAACATGACCTGGTGGCCAGAATTACACAGCAGAAACTGACTGCTTTTCATGAACTAATGGATGATGAACATACATATTTCAAATACACAATTCACAATATGTTGGAGAACCTGACCAACAAAACTACCCTGGGACCTGAGAATTATCACAGAAAAATTACACAATCATCTGAACACAATGTTGATCCATTAAAATTTAAGAATATGCTTTAAATAGACATTGGAGATGACAAAAGATAAGAATAATCAATGATAGAAGAGCTATGGAAAGAGGTATGTGGATACATTGTTGGGGAGCTGTGAATTGGTACAGATATTTTGAGAAACAACTTGGAATTATACAAATAAAGTGGCTATAATGTTTATATCCTTTGACCCAGAGATTCCACTACTAGGCGACATTCCCCAAGGAAATCATTGATTAAAGGAAAAGCCTCATATAAAGTAAATACTTATAGCAACACTTTTGTGGGTGGCAAAGAACTGAAAGCAATATAAATGATCATCTGAATTTTTTTTTCCTAATAATGAGACAAAATCCACCTCCCTATAACCTTTACCCATGCTTCATTTTACCATTTGGGGCCAATCAGTGTATAAGTCCAATGTTATATATGTATATATAATAGCCTTTTAAAAAATTTGAAGATGGGCGAGAGCCGAGCCTTGGCACAAGATGGCGGCGACGTGAGCGTGTCCCCGCAGCGGGGGGAGCTGCAGCGAGAGCAGCCGAACAAAGGCAGCGCGCGGACACGGGGAGGGATGGAGGAGAGTTCTGGGATGGGGCCTGGGGTCCAGGCATGTCCTGTACCATTGCCCTACTCGGACATCTATAGCAGTCCCAGTCAGAGCCCAGCAGCCAAGCCAGAGAAAGAGCAGCTGTCTCCAGCCTTCTCAGCAGAGGACTGCAAGCATTCCGGCAGAACCAGCACAGGAGGGGGTGTAAACAGCAGCCCCAGTGAGGAGCCACGCCTTCCAAAGCGCCGGCCCCCCTCTTCTGGGAGACAGTTTCCTTGCTCCAGCTATGGTTGCCGCCTGGCCTTCCCCAGCCCGAGAGAACTTGCTCAGCACCTGCACAGTCACTTGCAACCCACACAGTCCATGGAAGGCAAGCTGTTTCACTGCTCCACCCCAAGCTGTACAGAGACCTTCCCCAGCATGCAGGAGCTGATGGCCCACACCAAGCTGCACTACAAGCCCAACAGATACTTCAAGTGTGAAAATTGCCTTCTCCGCTTCCGGACTCACCGCTCCCTCTTCAAACACCTACACGTCTGCTCGGACCAGTCCCACAGCCCGGCCCCACCCCCAGGCCCCCTGCCCCCAGCTCTGGAGAAGGAGCTGCCTGATGCTCAGAGACCAGCTGGCCCCAGCCCTGACAAGGCCCCACTGCTCACGCCGCTGACCCTGACCCCGCAACCTCGTCCCAGGGCCCCCTTCCCACTGCTGGAGGCCTCACTCTACAGCTCTGCTGCACTGCCCTCCTATTCCAGCCAGGCCTCAGGCCCTGTACCTGCAGCCTTCCTACCCTACCTGGGTCCCTCTCCCTATGGGCTGGCCCCTAGCTCTGGGCCCCAGCGCCTTCGTCCCTTCCTGCCTGCCCAGAGTCTCCCTAGCTCTGGCCCTGGCTCTGGCCCTGGCTCCAGCTCCAACACTAACGCAGCTGTCTGGAAAAAAAATCAGGGTGAGCAGACATTGCCCAAATCCAGCCCTTATGTAGAAGCAGTAGTTCCTCAATGTCATTACATGTGTTTCCCCAAGTAGGAACCAGAAGAGGGAGTAGGTAGCAGGTGAAGCTGCAGCATTACTTTCCCAGACCCATTCTTTCCCTCCTTCTGCAGGTTCCAGTGGTAGCCCACGGAGGCCCCCTGGGAGCTCTGAAGGACCTACAGGTCATTCTTCAACCAGCAGAATTGTGTGGGAGCACACCAGGGGCCGGTACACTTGCATGCAGTGCCCCTTCTCCACTGCCTCCAGACCAGCCATGACCCTTCATTTGGAGGACCATCGCAAGACTCCACCCCCACAGCCCCCATCACCCTCAACTCCCCCTCAGCTGGAGGCCCAGGGGGGCCCAGTCTGGTCACTGGAACCCACTCCTGGATCGTCAAGTGGTCCTCCTTCCCTGACCCAGGGTCCCCCAGCCTCAGGGGAGGACTGGGATTTCTAAGGCTGGGAAACCAACTTTCCTGTCTCTCCAAGTAGCATGAGGCCACCTTATGATGTGGAGTCATTCACTCCTAGGCAGACTTTGCAGGTAGCCTGACTTATTCCCCTTCCAAGATGGACCACTCCCTCTACTCTCCACTCTGGGCCCAGATGACTGCAGGGGGTGGGGAGGTAGAAGACTATTTTTATAATTAATTTAATGTTGCTTTGGAACTCTGTTGGGTCATTGGGTCCAGTTGGCCTGGCTTTACCCAGGATCAGCTGGGGGTGAGGATAATAAAAACAGTTGTATAGGAAAAAAAATTTGAAGATGACTCAGGTCTCCTCTAAGGTTTACCTCTCAACCAGTCATCTCTCAACATGCTTTGAACATGGTACTCCAGGTTTGAATCGATCAGAGCAAAGTACAACTATAACCTCTATGTTTGTAGAAATAATTTCTCTATTTAGGCAGCCTCAATGGCATGGTAAATGGAGTGCCAGGCCTGGAGTTGGGAAGATTCATCCTCCTGAGTTTAAATCTGGCCTTAGATCTTACTAATGGTTTGATCCTGGGCAAGTCACTTAATCCTCTTTGCCTCAGTTTCCTTATCTGTCAAATAAGCTTGGAGAAGGAAATGACAAGCTACTCTGGGATCTTTGCCAAGAAAACCCCAAATAGAGCCATGAAGAGTTGCATATGACTGAATACAACACAAAAAAAAGACCAAGTTACCTCTGCTGGCCAGAATATCATACTATTTCATAATGAGCTTACGGTTCACTAATTTTAGTGAAGGTTCAAAGGTTCATTGTATATAAAATGCTTTCTAGTAATTTCTGCCTGCCTGTGTGCTTATGCCTTTGGATTTTTGAACCTAAAGGTCAGACTTCAAATTTATCTTTCATCCTCTAAGTATGTATTCTCTGATCCCATCTTTAGTAACTTTAAAGAGATCATTTTCAGTGGAGAGATAGGAATGGAAGCCAGGTGGCAAGAATTTTAGAAATAAGTGGAGGAGAGAGGTGAGGAAGGAAATGAAAAGAGAAGAAAAATTAGTCTTTCTAGAAGTTCGATTATAAAGAAGAGAATTGGAAAGATAACTGGAGGTGGTAGCAGGGTCAAGGAGAGGGTTTTGAGGAGATTAGTGAAAACCTACCTGAGTATGCTTCTAGGAGAAGGACTCAAGGGAGAGGAAGAGACAATTTTAGAGAGAGCTTTTAGAGAGAGAAGGGACAATTGCTAGAGGCCATCTCCAGGGGATGAGGTTCCAGGCATAGGTATAGCACTCAGGCTTTTCAAGGAAAGAAACTATCTCCTTCTCTAAGAGAGGTGGAAAGAAGGGGAGGGTGGATTAAGACAGAGAAACTGGTAGTAGTAGGTGAAGGATGTGGAGATTGGGAAATCTCATGAGATAGATGATCCTGACATTCTGAGTCAAATAAGAAAATTCACCATCTACTAGGGTGAAGTGAAATCTTCAGTAAATAGAGCAAAGCAATAGTAGCCATGATTAGGAATTTGATGTTTAGCAAGAGATGAATAAAAAGATTTCTGTAACCTGTGAAGCTTTAGCTGAAATTTTAAAAACCTGGATAAAATCAGCACAATCGCAGTGTCAATAGACAAAGATGAACATGTCGTTTGAATGGGCTTTTGAAATTACGTTCTGAAACAGAAGTTAGAAAATGAGACTGTGCATTCACCTTCACCACTCTATGTCAGAACCTATAAAGTAATTTCTTCTATAAGGTACATATAGTAAGAATAATTTCATAAAGAAAATTAAGAACTAAATGCCGTGAAAATAGATTAAGTTAGAGCTTACATATGTTCATATGATTGATGTGTTCCTGTTAAGTATAAATCTGAGTCTCTGTCTCCCCTCAGACCCACACATACCAAGAACAGTGCCTTAATATGGTGAGTGCCTAATAAACAAGTGGTGAATAGATGAATGAGTGAATAGAGGAATGGATGAGTGAACAATGTGGTATAGTGAAAACAACCAATGAGTGGAAATCAGAGACCTGGCTTCGAATCCTGGCACTCCTACTTTCTGTATCATCCTGAACAAATTGCTCCCCCTCCCTGGAACTCCGGTTTCTCATTTGTAAAGTTAAGCAATTAGCCTTGAGGATGATTCCTTCCAGCTCTACCATTCTGGAATTCTATGAGTCATGGGCTCAATTCTGAAGTAAGGGCGGTGCCTTCTGCAAACCTTTGGGGGAGGGTGAGGTTATGTGTGAGGTGGGACCTGAGCCCATAGGAGCTAATCCCATTCCCTTCTTCCCCCTGGAATGGAGTATTTATGGCTACAGATGAATCAATATTTTGCCTAGTGTACCTTGGCATGCTGCCCTGACAGAAATAAGCCAGTGGATGATCTCCTCAAATAGCTTCTAGGATAGAGACAGCTTCCATCCACTCTAATAACAAGGGAAACAAGAGGAGACCAGATCCTGATCAAGATATAAGACTGAAGCACAAAGAGAAAGGTGTGTTTAAGAGACCTGATACCAGGTTATGGTTGCCTCAGGGTAGCTAGAGGATGGATGGTTTGAGAAGGGGTACCACGCTTCCCACAGAGAATTGCATGGACCCAGATGCCCTGTGTCTATAGGTTCCTGAGATCTGCTTGTGGCTTGGTGAATAAAGGGCTAGACTAGGCACCCAAAACACCTGCATTCCAAACCTACCTCTGACCCTCATTAGTGGTGTGACCAAGGGAAATTTACTTCATTTCCCTGAAGCATGGTTTCCTCATCTATAAAAAGGTATTATAGGTCTGGGCTGAGCAACAAGGGCCCAGTCATTGGTGTATGTGCAGATATTGCCTGGTTTTAGATCCTATGAATTTTCAGACATATTCTCCCCACCTGGTTTCAGCCCAAGAGACAATGTGGACACTTTGGATAGCAGATTTCAGGCCACGATTCAAGGATTAGAACTGTGTGGTAGGAGTCAAAAGCACTGACCACTCAGGAAATGCTCCACCAGAAATAAATATGAGCACCCAAAATGCAGCCTGTTATGTCCCAGTCCATTTCTCTTGGTGGTAGCACTTATATCCAGGAATATGTTAGCACTGACTTGTACCAGCTCAGAGATCCAATTGTCAAATTTTTAGGGTGAGCATTTACATCAAGAAAATTGGCAAATATTTCAAACCAGGGCTGGATTTATTGTTTGGTTAATTGTTTAGGCTTAAGAAAATGATGGAGATGGGGTGGCTAGGTGTCATAGTGAGTGGAGCACTGGCCCTGGAGTCAGGAGGACCTGAGTTCAAATCTTGACTCAGACACTTAACACAAAAGCTAGCTTTGTGACCTTGGGCAAGTCACTTAACCCCAATTGCCCTCTAAAAAGCAAAAGAAAAGAAAATGATGGAGAAAAATGTTAATCATGAAGATTAGACTTATAAGTATGTTGTAAGTATATGTTATATAGATATAATATATACTTTAAGTTTATTATATTATATATGTATATATGCCAAAATTATATACATATAAATATACATTTATACATACATACACATACACACATGCACACACACACACATATACATAAGCCCTCAAAACACCTATCGCCTGTTCTATCAACAATAGCTTGCTGGAGATTCTGAGAAGAGCTATCTGATAGGAGTGGGGGGGCCCAAAAGACAGAGGGTATTTCCAGTAGGTTAGTAATTCCAGAGCTGGAGTAAACTTCCAGGATGAATATGTTTCTGAGGCATGGGAGCAGAAGTTTGGAGTTCAACCCAATTCAAGGCTATAGTTTAGTCTTGAATTATTCAGTGCAAATTCATAATATTACAAGTAAGGAAAGTGAGGCCCAGAGTCACATGGGCAGGAAGCACTTTGTAAACCTTAAAGGTCTCTGTAAAGTGTTATTATTTTGTTAAAATAAATATGAATAATTAGTAGCATATATATTAAATGGATATTAATCAATCATAATTAAAATTCAAGAAGCCAAGAAAAACTTCATTTTTCACCTTAGCATGAATTATCTTATATTATAACTTTTTATATAAAAAGCAGGTGGGAACTTCACCCTAGCGCAGGGATGGTGAGCAGGAAAGTAGAAAATGTTTTTTGGGGAGAGCAGGGCAAAGATGGGAGGCCCATTTATAAATTGTGTTTGTTTGTTTGGGGGCCTTTAATTTGAATGAAAGACACTGGCAGGGAAGCTGTTGTCAGAGCTGTCTGTTCTCCAGGGTCCTCCTGAAAGAGTCCCTTTTCACCAGGCCCACAACTCACCAACTATCTGGTCTCTGGTCCCTGTGACAAAGGAGAAAGCTATCTGTGGTGCGTGTTGGGGTCAGGTGTGAATAAGAGATGTGGCAGTTCTGTTGGTGAAGGGAGACAAGATAGGGTGGAGGGCAGGGGAGAAAGGGCTTTTGTGAGTCTGGCAGCTGGACCAGCTGTGGAAGGAGGAGGTGCTTCTAGGAATGGTCAGAATGCTCTGGCCTGAGTGGGGGGCCTGAGAGAAGAGGAACTGAGCTTATCCGAGTCCATTCTAGTGAAAACAGTGAAATGTTAGTACCAAAGGATAAAAAGCAGGCAGCCAGGTCAAGCGTTTGGACAGAGACAATACAGACCATATGGGGGAGAAGCCAGAATGATGTCCTGACAAAGACCAGGGACTCTCTTCACTCTGTCTTCCAAGCTGCTCTGCTTAGAGGTTGTGGGAGGCACAAGTGAAGGGGTTTGGGCCTCTCTTCCTGCTACTTCCTGAGCCTATCCAGCCTCACTTTCTCATAAGGGCTTTAAGCCTGAATTTGAATCCTGTCTCTGATTTACTATTTGTGTGACCCTGAATAAATTACCTAACTTCTCTATGCCTCAGTTTCCTTATCTGTAAAATTAAAGGGGTGTATTCATCAATGATATTATTATGTTATTGTGCTATTTTACCCTGAGACCCCCTCAGGTTCTGGATTCTGTTTGAATGACCCCGTCAGACTATAAGGTGCTAAGATTTCCCTTACCAAGATCATTAAAGGAACAAAGAACATTCTTAGTGAAGGATACTTGCAGTAGTCAGACCCTGAGGCAGTTTCTATAAGCTGTGGCTTTTGGGCCTCTCTGGGAGTCCCTCAGAGGTTTGTCCCGGATCGAGGTAGCAAGGGACATGGTGAGGCTGCCACTAAGTCAGAAAGGCATCAATCCTTTCCTCACACACTTAATCTTCAATTGATGGACCCCAGGTAAGCCAGGGGCTACTGGGGCAATTGTCAAAACCTGGAGTCTTCATGTTGTGCCCATGTGTCTCTGAGCTTTCCCTTCCTCTCCATTATTCTCTAATTATGTTTCCCACATAGTTAATTGGACACTGTTCCGCTGCCTTAAGGATACTTTCTTATCCTAATTCTGAGCAAACAACTAGGTCTTGGCTGGGGCTTAACCAAGTTCTCCTATAGTACCCAGAATCAGAATATTTTTCATAAATATATACGCATATGCATACATACATATATAAAATATATGAATTTACATGTATATGCATATATACATATATAAAAACATTTGTGCAAATACACACATATAAATATGGATATATACAAACATGAATAAAAATATGTTGATTAAATGTACATATAATCTATTTGTGTATGTGTATATGTGTGTATATAGGAATGTGTATATATACATATATACATATAAAAACATACACACCTATAGCTCGATATCTAGCTGCTTATTTGTTTATTCTTGGGCAAATGGGTTGACCTGTGAGCCCAGAATAACTTGGGACCTCTCACAACTTTGTGTTCCATGGGTTCTCCCTGTCAGAAAAGACTGATTATAATTTTTATAATTATAATGTTTTTTACTTTGGCTTAGCACTACAGAAAGCCTGTGTCTCCTTGGGTCTGAACCACAGAAAACCACCAGATGATTGTCAGTCAAGTGGTTCCTGTGAGCGTAAGAGAAAGGGGTGGGAGGATCTTGGGAGTGTGCAGTTATTGAAAGAAGAGGAAGTGTATGCAGGAGGCACCTGTGACCAAACAGAATTTCATTGTTGTCTAAGACAAATGAGGCAGGTTTTGAGTGAGATGAAACAATCTTCCTGGGCTCTCTCAGTCCCCAAAGGACATCTCAGCAGCTGAGGACCCTGGGGACCTGGGAATAAACGAAGCAGGGTTTGTGCCTTCTTTTCATTCCTCCAATTCTGTTCCTCTTGTGTAAGATGCCAGCTCAGCAGCAGCCCCCAGAGCTATCACCACAGCCCCCAGATTGCTGACTGTGCCCACTGGCACTGACACTGTAGCCAGGGCTCTGGGTGCCACATCTATGGGATCTCCTGTGATGGGAAGAGAGGCAGCAGCCACCCCCAGAGCCAGTGCTGCTGCATCCTCCAGAGCTGGACCCACAGCCAGAAAAGACAGGAGTGTAGGGAGCCTGGGGAGGGCACTTGGGAGGGCATTTGGGGGTCTGGCATTTGGGAGGGGGGTGGCAGTGCTTCTGGTTTTGCTGGCAGGACATTCTGGATGACTTTGGTAATCCTGTAAGATAACAGAGACAGTTTTCAGATATATGAAACCTTTAATAAGCTTATTTTTTTTTTGCTTTTGGAGGGCAATTGGGGTTAAGTAACTTGCCCAAGGTCACACGGCTAGGTTTTTGTTTGTGTGTGCATTAAGTGTCTGAGGTCAGATCCGAACTCAGGTCCTTCTGACTCCAGGGCCAACACTTTACTCACTGCGCCACCTAGCCACCCCCCCAATAAGCTTATTTTAAAATTTAAATCAATATTTACTGCGATGATTATATATCAAAGACATTAATATCTAGAAAGAAAAGATGCAAGAAAGTGTTTTTTCCCTCTAACTTCACTTAGTTTGGAATTTGGGGAACAAGGAAATAAATATTGACACTAAAAATCAGCAAGAAAAAAATAAAAATCAAAATAAAAGATCAGCAGGATTATAAATATTTTTTCAACATAGCAATCCAATCAATCTATCTGACCGTCTTATGGATCCAATAGGTAAGTGAGAAGTAGGCAACATACACAGAATCTCTTTACTTCAAATATAGATGTTCCAGATGAGAGTTCGGAGAATAGATCAGGAGAAGTGATAACCTCCCCAGTGTTTGGGGGCCCATCAAAGGAGTCTAGGACACCGTAGAATTTCCAGGAACTCAAACAATTGCTATTCCCCACCTCCTTCCACTCACTGCCTTCAAGACACTAGGCTCTTGCCTTATCTTCTGGAGAGGCCCAGATTGGTTCTGCAAGGTATCTATAAGTAGATTTCTAGTGGGCCATGAACTTGGATTGGAAAAATATGTACATCTGTAGTTTCACTAACCTCTAATTGAAATTTGACATTTCCTTCAATTATTTAAAAATATTATTCTGAGAAGGGGTCCATAAGTTTCACCAGATCCAAAGGGGTCCATGACTCACAAAAAGTTTACTCTGCTCTAGAATAAATCCAAGGTATAGTTTCATTTTTCTAAAGTTGCTGTGCTTCTCACTTTGTTTCTCCCTATTTCTTCCTTCTCAGCCCCTCTCTCCTTTTTCCTTTATCTTCCTTTCCCCCTTGAACTCCTCTGTTCCTCTGCTTTGTACTCTCCTTGCCTTTCCTCCAATACCCTCCAAAGCTCCCCAGGCTCTCATGCAGACACTCACCCTGATCCCAGAAATGGACAGGAACTCTCTGCTGAAGAACCAGAGTAGGTGAGGAGCCAGGAACAGGGACACCTTTCATAGGGCATCCCAGGCTGAGCTGTTGGCATGAGCTCCCAAGGAGGAAGAGTGTCCTTCCCAACCTGTAGAATGTATCAGACAATTCCTGACTTTCCCCAACATCACATATGTCAACATGGGTCAGTACTGGATAACTGAGTGGCAAGGCTCCTTAGACATGGTGTAATCTAGGCCCCTCCTTTTCACAAATGAAGATACTGAGAGCCAGAGAGGTCATTCCCAACATTACACAGGTGGTATGTAGAAGAATCAGAACTTGAACCCCATTCCTCTGATTACAAATCTAAACTTTTCATTCATTACACCGGGTCACGGACGCTCTGAGATATCTCCTCTGTAACCATGATGGTGCTTTAAGAAGGCTGTATCATTGACTGAGGTGAAGAGACTTCCATTCACCGAGAAGATGAAGCAGCTATGTGGCTTAGGGCATAGAGTACCACACCTGGAGTCAGAAAGACTGTGTTTGAAACTTGTCTCAGATGTTTACTGAATGTGTGACTCTGAGCACACAATCTCTCTGACCCCTCAGTTTCTTCATCCATAAAATGGATCTGTGAGAATCAAATGAAATAATATAGGTAAAGTACAATTATAAATGCTAGCTATCATTATTATCATTAAAAACAACAATAATAATTACTCTGGGGGATCTTCATGAAGTCCAACCACTGAGTAAAGGTCCTAAAATTTCCACATAATGAAATTCTATCCATTCCTGGCAATCTACTTATGACCTTGTACCTTTGTCCTCCAGAAAGAGTGGACTTATCTCTTTTGGCAATCTTACCCTCTAGCTTCTCCTAAACCTATCCCTTTGAAATATCCCCTCTCTCAGTGATATCCTCTCTGGTCTCACCACACCCCTTCTCCCACTAACTCTCCTTCCCATTCTTACAGATCCACTCAGTATATATATGGAAGGTCTGAAACTGCTACTTCTATACTTTAGGGTCTTGGAGCTAGAAATAACTGAGCTAGAAATAACTGACTGTCCTTCTCTCTAACAAACATTCATTTTATAATACAAGGCTTTGTGGCCATGGATTGGGCAGACTGAAAGATGAATTGGACACAATTCTCATAGATAAGTAAAATGCAGCTTAGTAGGGGAAGAATAAATACTTAAATGATTATAATGCTATGTAGGGGAGGATGGATGCCAATGAGCATCACTGACTCTTTGCTATCAGAGATTAGGGCAGGGAAAGATAAGTTCTGGCTGGGGCGACCAGAAACACTCCCATGAAGACTATTTGAAGGAAATCTTGATGGATAAGAAGGATTCTTTGCTCTACTGTTAAAAGGATGTGCTGTCTTTCATTACCTCCATCAAGTGACTGCTTTATGCTGTGTCTATATTTTGTCCCCCAATAATTAAGTCAACTTTAGAAACAGTGCCACAAGATAAGCTTGTTGTTGTTTTTGAGAGTTGGGAATCTTGGGGTTATCCTAGTGTTGGGTTCAATAAGACCTCTGAGGGCCTCTCTTTACATGTGCATTTTTAGAATAAATTCAGTTTGATTCAATTAAATAAGGATGGACATATTCTCCACTATGGACCCAGGCACTGTGCTAGGCATTTGAAGACAAATGATCCCTGCCCTCTGGAAACTTATATCTGAACAGAATGAAACCAAGAAATCAACAGTTTTCATTGGAATACTTATTGGAATCAAATGAAATATTATAGGTAAAGCACAATTATAAATGCTAGCTATCATTATTATCATTAAAAACACAGGAATTGAGAGTTCAATAGTGAACTCTCAAGTGAAGGAATGCCCTCTACCAGGTGTAGGGGACTTGCAGCCTCAAAGATTTGTTCTGTGAAGTTTGGATTCAGTCAAAAGGCTACACTTGAGGTCCTAAAGGGTCACATGTGGCCCTGAGGTTGCAGGTTCCCCACCCATAGGGGTCTCTACCAATATAGGTCAGTTCCTTATCAACAACATACTGATTTATAGACCTGCCTAGAAAACCAAAAATATAAAGCTCAGGGTTAAGCAGAAGATAGGTATCAAAAAACGGAATTTGAAACCAGGCCTATACTGACTTTAAGGCCAATTCCCCATCCTTAAACTACTGCTATAGATTTATTTGCTAATTAAAAAAGAAAACCTTCTTAGTCATCTCATCCAAAATCCTATTTTTACAAGTGAGGAAGCTGAAATCTAGAGAAATGAAGTAATTTTCCTGAGTCCCACAGCTTATCAGTAGCAAAGCAGGGCTATGGACGCAGGTCCTCTACTTCTAATTCAATGTTTCTTCATGCTGCCTTTCATTGTATACGTGTGCTATATGACACATCGATGATCCTGGATCAGATTAAGACATCTTTGGAAAATTCCTCTTTTCCTCCTATCCCAGCCTTCTGTCATCACCCAGACCAGTCACCTTGTCTACCCATACTTCCCAAATGATTTCACCACATTCTTCCTCTGTCTCTCTTCAATCTCTGTCTCTGTCAGGTTCAGGGGGAGGGAGGAACTGCATCATATTTTTTTTTGCTTTTTGGAGGGCAATTGGGGTTAAGTGACTTGCCCAAGGTCACATGGCTAGTTTTTGTGTTAAGTGTCTGAGGCCAGATTTGAACTCAGGTCTTCCTGACTCCAGGGCCGGTGCTCTATTCACTGCTCCACCTAGCCACCCCATCATAATTTTTTAAAGCAAAAAGTTGAAGAATTGAAACTCATTTGTGTTACAATCTTATAGCACATTGGGCCTTTTTCTCTTTTTTATAAATGTAAAAAAATGGATCATATTTTGTCTCTAATTACATTACTGTCTCTGTGTCTCTCCCTTAGTCTATGTCTCTGTCTTCGTTTCTGTTTCTGTGCCTGCCTTTCTTATACACATGTACTCAGCAAACAACTCAGAAAAGCAGCATCCGTTCTCCCTCTTTTCCATGTCAAGAGGATAGAAGCAAACAGGAGCCCAGGGTATGAAAAAGGATCATCATATGTTTAATGAGGGAGTTGAAAAACGTTCCCCTGAAGGTCCTTTTCAACTTTAAATCTTTGACATAGTGATAGTGCTATATAAAGGAGAGGGTTTGGACCAGCAGTCATTGGTTATGAAGCTTAATGATACTAATGGTTGTGATGTTGTTAATGAAATCAATAATTATCCAATGAAATAAAGCATGTGAAATGCTCTGTAAATCTTAATACTTTAAATAAGCCCCATTCTGTGATGAAAAGAATAGCAATGGCAGAGATGATGGTAAGAAATGATTGAGTCCTACTTGCCCCCCTAGCCTCTATCCCCCTACTTAGTACAAAGTCCAGGGCTTAAACCCTCAGGAGACCTTTGAGGTCTCCCATGATGGTCTGCGGGAAATTGATTAGGTATTACTGGGTTAGATTGAGATTAATGTATTCTGTGGGGTGGAAGAAAAGAGGATACCTGAGGAACATTCTCCAGCTCATGATGATTTTCCTGAGGGATGATTTCTCTATGTCTTTGTTGAGATATGAGAGACATAGTATCCAAGTACCCAAGTATCACAGTATCCAATCCACAGTATCCAAGAGGGCCAAGCTGAAAATATATTGGCCCTCTAACAAAAGTGCCATGCTACCAAAATGAAGCCCTTTTGGCATTCATTAGGGCACCTTCCAAAATCTACAGCAAGCTGGAAAATGGCCACAGAATAATAAAATCTTAATCATGTGCCTTACTCACCCTGTACAATATCCATTTCCTGCTGACCCCTAAGTGTCATATCATTGTAGAGCAATCCCAAAGGCTCTTTATGGAGAAAATTCACCCAAATCAAGGAGAGGCAAGCCTTCTTTGTAGTCTGAGCGGACCCTGAGTGATTGCAACAGAAGACTAGCTAGCTAATGGAGTGTTCAAGGTTTAAGGGATACCAGAAAGACACACCTAACTCGTCTTGTTCTTATTGCAATGGCTTGTCACAGGGCCAGAAATCCCACCTTTTGAGAGTGATTCCTTTAAAATAAGACTTTGTCCCAGGTAGAATGCTGAGCTTGAGTCAAGAGACCTGGGTTCATTTTTGAGAGCTGGGTTCTGATGAGAGGATTTGGGGGAAGATGTGACATATAAAAAGTTTGAAAGATATAGTTTCTGTGTAATTATTCATATTATTAATCATGCTAGCAGATAATAAAAGGGGTAGTAGCACTCTCAAATGCCAAATATCCCTCATGGAACCTATTCAGTGCCTACATACCCTTGGAAGAGTGGGTGTTTCCCAAGTGTGGCAATCAGCTTTGATTGATTAACAAGTAATGAGGGAATGAATATTATAATAAGAGTTTGGATTATTCTAATAAGGGTCTGGGGGATGTGACTCAGATCACTCAGTCTTAGTCGAAGAGACTTATCTACACCCATATCACCCCATCTAGGGTAATCTAGAAAAAAGGGGGAATCCACTTCTACCCAGACTTGACTGACTTAATCACAATGGACCAGAATCCACCAAATCACCTCAACTAAACTTTCTTTAGCTTTTGTTTCAGATCCAAGTTTTCCAGTTGTATTCCATTTCATTATGAGCCCTGCATTTCTAAGACTACCTAAATAACATAAAGGGGCTGATTTATAAATGAGGAAAATTAAGTGGGAAAACCTTAGTCCTAATTCAATAATTGGCTATTAATAAAGGAGAGCACAATCATTTCTCTCAAAGCTTGGAATACAGAAAGAAGCCCAGAACATGATCAGGGCTCAGAAAAATGGTGAAACAGTGTGACAGGGTCTATATAGGAGATTGGGGGAAAGAGGTCCTTGGACACAGATTTGGAGGATGGAAAAGGGACCTATTTTTTCTAGGATGAAAATCTGCATTTGATGAAAAGATGTATTGCCTGAGAACAGGAAGAGGCATGAGAGGAGAAGGGGTAATCTCTGCCCTTCTGTGGTACGAGTGAGTTGATTTGGTGATGAGGACTAACACAGAGAGGGAAAGAATTAGGGAAAACTCACATACCCCACACCCACTATATCTTGAATGACTCCATCACGAAGGCTGGCACTATGTGGGTTTTGCTGGCAAGAGATTTCTGTGTGAGTTCAGTAATTATGAAGTTGAGAAACTTTTCAGATGCATAAATCTCATTCTAAAAAGCTTTCTTTACCTCTGTTCAATAGATACAATGAGAGTGCCCTCCTAAATTATCAAACCAAGTCCTGCTTCTCCAAAGCAGAAGACTAGGTGGCCTCTTCTTGTCAATTCTCTAGCCTCCGCACCTCCAGAGTCTGCATGTTTTCCCAATATTGTTCACCATCTTTGACTTTTCCCAATGAATCTTTTACTTCACTAAATGAATGGTCCCCCAAACCCAGAACCCCCTTTGACCCTGTCTGTTCTGTGCTCTATGGGATCTGCCCCAAAAAGGTTGTTCCATCTGGGGAAGGCTGGTGCTCATAATCAACTGATTTTCAGTTTGGTAAAGCACACACTGATATTCCATGCCCTTGTATATCTTAATGGAGAGAAACCCTGGACACTGGCACTGCTCCAGCAGCCTCCGAGGAAGGCATAAAGCAGATGTATTGGGTGTAGGGACACGTTACAGGAAGGGAGAGTTTGGCATCCAGAGGGGGAAAAGAGAAAATAGGAAACAATTGTGACCAGATAGAACTTTATTGTTATATGAGATGAATGAGGTAGAGAAGGTTCCATTCAAATTTGAGATCTAGAGTTTTAAGATGAGATGAAATGATCCTCCTAGATTCTCTTAGGTGCTTCAAGATCAGCTCAGATCCCAGGCAGAAATTAAAGAGAAAGAGCAAAGATTGGAGGGTTGCCTCTCTTGATTCCTCCAGGTCAGCACTTAGCCAAGGACACCGGATCATCAGCAGCCTCCAGAGCTCCCACCGCAGTCCCCAGACTGCTGGTTGTACCCACTGCCACTGTCACAGTGGCCAGGGCTCTGGCCCCTGCATGTATGGGATCTTCTGTGATGAGAAAAAAGGCTGCAGCCACTCCCTAAGCCCCCTAAGCCTCCCAAGCCCCCTAAGCTCCTTAAGCTGCCACATCCTCCAGAGTTGCCACATCCTCCAGAGCTAGATCCACAGCCAGAAGAGATGGGCTGAGTGCAAGGAGCCTGGGGAGGGTTCTTGGGGGTCTGGCATTTGGGAGGGGGCTGGCACTGCTGCTGACTTTGCTGGTAAGACATCTCTGCGTGAGTTCAGTAATCCTGGAAGATAAAGGGGAGATTTTTCAAGTGCATAAAACCCAGGTTAAGGGTTATTGATTCACTTAGAATCAATAAACACTATAAACTACACCAAAACACAATAATGTCCAGACAGAAGAATTAAGCAATTCATTCTATTAGCTAACTCTGTAGGTTGTAAATTTTCGAGCAGGCAATAGGCTTTGAGATAATTCATGGATTATTAACAGTTTAGTAGCATATCAATTGGATATGTGATTTAGAATTAAGTAAATCATGCAGGATCTCCAAGGAAGTAGCCCAATATAGTTTCAAGATGAGGGAAGAGGACTGGTTCTGCCAAATATCCTGGTAACATCTTTTAGATTCTAGTTCATGGCACAGTTTTTAGTAATTCTGACCACTGCAGCTCCTTTCCTGCCAGATACTGGGTCCTTACTTTTTGTGTCATGAGGAGATTCAGATAGGTTCTCCATGAGCCAATGACAAAACCAAAGTACATCCTATGTTTTTCTCAAATTTCCATGATTCTGACTCAGTTAGACCCTTTATCATTTTTCCTGGCTTCCCTATCCTGAATCATCCCTTTCCATGTCTCTCTCCCCTGATTTGTGCTCATCTTTCTCCAATCCCCTGTTCAGAGCCTCTCCTCCTTCTTTCTTCATAGGAATACTCACCCTGCCCACAGACACCAATATCCCTGAAGAACCAGAGTGGATGAAGATCCAGTGGCAAGAAGACCTTTTATAGGGTATTCTAAGCTGAGCTGTGGGTATGAGAACCAACTCTCTGGGAGGAAGAGTGTCTTTCCCAACCCATAGAGTGTGTCAGACAATTCCTGACATTCCCCAAATCACATCTATGAACATTAGTCAATAAAAACATTACTGAGTTGGAAGGGGAGGGGAGGGAAACAGGCATTTCCTAAGTGTCTACTCTGCGCCAGGAACTGTGCTAAACACGTTACAAATATTATCTCATTTGATCTAATTTCTAAGGGGTTTTAAACATTATCAAGCAGGCAAGTAAGTAGCAAAGTGGATCGAGTGCTGGACCTGAGGTCAGAAAAACAAATTCATATCTGGCCTCAGACCACTAATTGTGTGATCCTGGACACTTAGTATCTGATTACCTTAAGTTTCTCATCTGTAAAATGGGGATAATAACAGCACCTACCTCCCTGGATTATTGTGAGGATAAAATGCTTTGCAAACCTTAAAGCACTATACAAATACTAGTCATTGTTGTTATTATTCTTATTATAACTATTATTATTTTAGGCCCTTTTATAGAAGCAAAGGTAGAGGTTCAAACAATTAGTAATTTGCCCAAGGTCTCACTGATAATAAATGAAAGAGTTTGGCTATAAACCCAAGTTTCCAGACACAGTACCCTTTGCTCTCTTTGGCCATGAGAGCGCTAAGGCTTCTCTTTTGGAAATCTGGGAGTCTAGATCATCCTTTCAGAAAGTCATGTATTATTTAAGAATTAGGATCCAGATCCTCCGCCACTTACTTAGGGGCAATAGCCATGATGCCCATCCACTGGGCTAAGGCTCGGGAGCTCCAGTCACTGAAGTTGTAGCCATTCTTAAGAACTTTCAGGTAGTCCCTGCCTCTTCCTCCAGAATGGGCTGCATTATTTTCTGAAATCTTCCAGTCTGGTCTCATCTTTGATTTGTAGCTTCTCCCAGATTTATTTCTATAGATCACCCACTTCTAAAGTGTACCTACCTTACTTTACTTCTCATTCTTGACTTCCCGTTGTCCAGGCCCTTGAATCACTGAACAGTTACCGAAGATCAAAGAAGCCCTCCTCAATTTTGGGGCTTTGTAGGTTAGAAGTAACTGACCATTTATTGATTATTTATTCACCACTCAATAAATAATTATTGACCATATCATAGGTGTAACCCTCTGTGCTCAGGGCTTCTGGAAATACAAAAGATGAATTTAAATGACCATTGTCCTCAAGGAGCTTGTCAATTTGCAAGAGGAAAAACAAATATACAATGAGGATGAGAAAAGTGCCATAAAAGAGGTACAGACAGTATGCTGTAGGATATCAAAGGATGGAGATGTCCTTTCTGGCTGGGATAACTAGGGGTATGAATGAGAAGCTATTCAGGTGGTGGTGGTGGTGGTGGTTGTCCTTCATCCTCAAAGATGACCACAATGACATTACTATGTTGGGGTCAAGATACTGTACTTGAAAGGGGATCTTGAAGGATAGGAAGTATTTTACTTTTCTCTTAAACTAAGATGTAGTCCTTTATTGCTCCCATCAGTGTGTGTTCTATGTTGACTACACAATGCCCTGTAACAACTGTTATCATCTCTTCTTGTGGTGGCCCCCTGAGATTACCTAAGTGCTTCAAATCACTATAGGAATCATGATGTTCAAGAAGACACATGAAATCATACCATAGGGACCCAGAGAAACCACCTGAATCACCTTCTTGCCTCCAATCTCCAAACCCACAGAATGTATTAAATCTGACCTAACCTCTGAACTCTCCTCCTTGTCTATCATGTTGATGGGGGTAGGAGGATGGGGGAGGGAAGTTCTCAAAATTTTCCTAAGGTTCTAAGTCCTAGGCTTTGTATTGAGTGACTAAAACAGTAATTGACTAGTGGGGCAGGAATCAAGTGACAAGCAGGACTGGATCCTTCCCTACTGTCATTACTGTCTTACTCATCATGGGAAGGTACTTAGAGTAACCTGGCTTTCAGGTAGAGCTTTAAACTTGATGGAACTTGGCCCATTTGGCCACCATTGTCTTTATTGTCATCACTAAAACTACCATCATTATCATGACTACCAAAGTCAATAGGAATTTACGGAGTTCTGTAACAGAAGAATTACAGGTATACCTCACTTTGCATAATAAAATCAAAAGTGGATGTTCAGATGTCAGTTAATTAAATCCCCTCATTTTACAGGAGAGGAAACAGAAGCCATGAGAGCTTAGGGAATTTTCCCAAAGTAACCCAGATAATAAATAGCAAAGTCAGGATTTGAACCTGTACCCTCTAAAATCAGACTCAGTGCTTTTCCCTGTTCCCTGCAACATTTAGTATAAATTAGAATGTTTTTAAATGGACACTATTTTGGAAGCTCAAGGAAATTTATTGAAAGGATTTAGACTGTGAATTCATCTCTAAAGGGAAGACCCATTTTATATGAGCATACCTATGCTTTGCTTTATTGTACTGGGTAGATATTGCAATTTTTATTTTATTTTTTACAAATGGAAGGCTTGTGGCAACCCTGCTTCAAGGGAGTCTATCAGCATCATTTTCCCAGCAATATGTGCTTATATCATGTCTGTGTGTCACCTTTTGGCGATTCTCACAATAATTCAAAGTTTTTCATTATGATTATATCAGTTGTGGTGATCAATGTGATCTTTGATGTTATATTACAATTGTTTTGAGGCAGCACAAACTGCTCCCATATAAAATGGCAAACTTAATAAATATGTGTGTGTTCTGACTTTTCCACCTACCTGCCGTTCCCCCATCTCTCTCTCTCTGTCTCTCTCTTTCTGTCTGTCTGTCTGTCTTTGTCTGTCTCTGTCTCTGTCTCTCTCTGTCTGTGTTTCTCTCTCTCTATGTCTATGTCTCTCTATTTCTGTCTCTCCCTGTCTCTATCTCTGTCTCTCTCTCTGGCTCTGTTTCTCTGTCTCTCTCTGGCTCTGGCTCTCTGGCTCTCTCTGTCTCTCTGTCTGTCTGTCTGTCTCTCTCTGTCTCTCTCTCTGTGTCTTGGCCTTCCTATACTCAGAGACACAACAATATTTAAGTATGTTATATAAACTAGTTGATAAAGCTGTGATAGGGTTTGAGAGAACTGTTTTCAATTTTCAAAGAAGTTCTACTACACATAAAATTCTATCAAGCAGAGAGAAATCTTTTGTGAAAGGAAGAGTCACAGATAAGGCAAACTTAAATTTAGTTTTAGTTTAAGAAATTGCCACAGCCACTCTAAACTTTAGCAGACACCGCCCTCATCAGTCATCAGCCATCAACATCAAGGCAAGACCCTCCATCAGAAAAAAAGAATATGTTTCACTGGAGGCTCGAATGATGGTGAGCATTTTTTAGCAAAAAAGTAGTTTTGAATTAAGGCACATACATTGGCTTTTTTAGACATAACATTATCAACCACTTAATGCACTATAGTATATAGTATACACATAACTTTTATATGCACTGAGAAACCAAAAGTTTCATGTGAGTGTATTGCAATATTCACTTTATCGTAGTGGTCTGGAAGTGAATTAGCAATATCTTCAAGGCATGCCTATAATGAGAAATACTCTCTCTTGGCTATTTTGTTGTTGTTGTTGTTGTTGTTTGTTTGTTTGTTTTGCTACTTTGAGGACCTGTGTATCTGATTTCCTAAAAATGCACTCCATTCCCCAATTCAATCAGAGTAACTCCTCAGTCCTGGGAAGAATTACTAGATCAGTAGGTGTATATATGGGCAATGACAAAGTAGATTGAGTGCCAGGGCTAGAGTCAGAATGACTCCTCTTTGTGAGTTCAAATATGGCCTCAGACATTTGCTGGCCATGTGACCCTGGGCAAGTCACATAACCCTGTTTGCCTCAGTTTGCTCATCTGCAAAATGAGTTGGAGAAGGAAATGGCAAACACTCCAGGATCTTTGCCAAGAAAACACCAAATGGGGTCATAAGGAGTCAGGCAAGACTGGAAAACAACTCAACAGCAACAAGTGTATAAATGAGCAGCCAGATTTTTTGTTTTTTCTCAGAAGAAAAATGTTAAACCCCCACCCCCAAGCTAATACAGGGTCTGGAGCTGGACTGGCCCATGCTGCTGTGGGGGGTAGTGAGATATGTTGAAGTGTTCCAAGACTGATACAATGCATTTCATCATGGGTTTCCTGTATTTTCCCTCTGTTTGGTGGAGGTGACAATGCTAGAGAAGAGAGAATGGCTGCCCTGGGTCTCATTATGTTTGATGCTTAGGAATGTATACAGGTCTGTGGGTGTGAAAGAGAGAGGACATAGATACAATAGGAAGAAATGGAGGTGGGTGTGTATGCGCACAAGTGACTGCCCTTTAGAGTATGACTCTCTGCTGGGAGGGGAGGAAGATAGCTGCCTCTCCCGTGGTGTTCTTTTGTGTCCTAGAATGGTCACAGCTCTGTCAGAGCTATGTCATCCCTAGAAATTGTTAGGAAAACCCTGTCTGTAAACTGAGAGACAACATGATATGGCACAAGAAACACGGAATTTGGAGGTAGAGGACCCAGCCTAATAGCTATGGGCTGTCACTCATGACTCGAAGACCAAGCAACTCATCTCATTTCTTTTGGATTCCTAACATGTGAAAGGAGTGTTTTGGATGAGATGGGAATAAAATTAGTGTGAACATTGTTAGACCCTTGGTTTACCATCCTTCCCTCCACAGGGGCTTTTCTGTAGATATGATCAGAGATTGGTAGGGAAAATAAGGAACAACATATTTAAGAGCAAATTCAACCTGCAAGGCTGAATCCTACATGCTGATGACCCTAGTCACCTCAGCTAAACACAATATTGCCCTGCACTAGCTTCCTATAGCAGGATCTGGGAACTATTATTTAAAATGCACTAAGTGCATTTCAGTTAGTTGGTCAATAAGCATTTATATTTCACTATGATTTGTTTTCATTGCAACCCTGTACATTTTATTTTATGCATTTAAAGATATTCTGAAAGGGGGTCTGTGGCTATGCATGAGGTTCCTCATGGACCCCACAAAAAGGTTCACAACACACACAAAGGTAATAGCCCCTGTCCTATAGTATGTTGTCTATGCCTTTGTGAAAGCATTTCCCCACATTATATGATGAAGAAGAGAGGAACTGTGTACAGTAGAGAATGCCTATTCTCTACTTTCTAAGCTAAGTTAAGAACCTGGAAGACCAGTTTTGAAGTCCAGCCCCTGCCACAGAATTGCTGCATGACAGTGAGTAAATCACTTAGCTCCCAAGTGCTCAGGCAACTTCTAAGACTATACTTTGAATAGAAGTTGCTGGCCTGCATGGATAGAAGGAGATGCATCATCTAGGGGAGGAGTTAAGTCCTGATGTAATGTATCACATCCTGAGCTTGGCACAGTGCCTAGAATACAGTAGGTATCTAATAAATGCTTATTGGTTTATTAAACTTTTTTCTTTTTTATAAATGTATTCCTTTTGGCTTTCAATATTCAGTCTTGTAAGATTTTAAGTTCTAAAACTTCCCCCTCTCCCCAAGACAGCCTACAATCTGATATGGGCCATACATGCACAATTATGTTGCACATATTTCCACATTAGTCATGTTGTGAAAGAAGAATCAGAAGGAAAGGGGAAAGCAACAAGAAGGAAAAGAAAAAGAGTGTGCTTCGACCTGCATTGGGTCTCCATAGTTCTTTCTCTGAATGTGAATTGACTAAACTTAAAAAACAGATAACTATTAAAATATAATTAGTTTCCTTTGGAATCTTATATACATATATATATAATATCTAAAAACATAACATTACACTATACTAAATACATTAAATTAATTATACTAAAAACATTATTACTAAATACTACTTCAAAAACTCGTAAAGGGTTCCTAGATTGCACCAAATTGCCAAAGGGGTCCAAAGGAGATTAGGACCCTTGCTCTAAGCAATTCCAAATGCCAGTGAAGTCACAAGCCCAGGTTCCTATCTCTACATGGCACAGTATTTATTTGTGTACTTGTCTGCCATTTACAATGTTACAGATTCCCTGAGGATGTGGGGTTGCTTCATTATTTTCCCAGAAGCCCAAAGACTTGGAACTTTGTACATAGAACTGGCTCAGTATATTTTTCTAGAATTTTAAATGAGTGAGTGCATGCATGAATGAGTAGATAAATGAAAAAAGCTGTTATCCCCAACCCCCCAACCCAAAGTCCTCAGTGGTTCAGAGGAGAGAGAATTGGGATGGAAAGAAGAGTCTTGGACTTTATGGGGATTCTTCAAACTTCTCTGTGAGGAGGAGGCCATGAATTCCCAGAAAAGACACAGCTTTCTGAAAGCACCATATTTACAGCCTCTTCTTGGAGGAAGAGATACCTCAATTCTACCATGATCTAGTGTAATGAAGAAAGCATTAATTTTGGCAAAGGAGGACTTAGATTCAAATCCTAGCTTTTCCATATACGGCCTGTGTGGCCATGGGCAAGTCCTCTAACTTCTTTAAGTCTCAGTTTCTTCATCTGTATAATGTCTGTCTGTCTGTCAGAGTAGGTGACATCAAACATCTTTTCTAACTTAGTGGTCCCTGTAGTGACTCATGTCTATGACTGAGGCTGAAAAATGACAGGAATTATCTGGCATGGGCCATGGGCTGGGTAAGGCGTTCTTCCTTCTAGAGAGCAGGTTTCATGCCAGCAACTCAGCCTGGATGGCTTATAAAAGGTGTGCATGCCCCTGGATCCTCATCCACTCTGGTTCTTCAGCAGAGAGTTCCTGTCCCTGTCTGTGATCAGGTGAGTGTCTGCATGACAGCCTGAGAAGGCTTGGAGGAGGGTGTTGGAGGAGAGGAAGGAGAGCACAGAGCAGGGCAGGAGAGGAGAGGAGGGGAGAGAAAGGAGAAAATAAAGCACAGTGCTTGGCAGATAGGAGGTACTTAGTAAATGTTTGTGGTTTGATTGAAAAAGGAGAGAGGGGCTGAGAAGAACAGAGTGGGGAGCTGAACAAGAAGCACAGCAGCTGGTGAAGGATGGAAACTTTGGATTTGAGGCCGATTAGATAGAGTGTTGGAGCTGGAGTCAGAAAGACCTGAGGTCAAATCCTGCCCCACATACTAATTAGCTTTGGGAAAGTCACTTAATCTCTCTCTGCCTCAGTTTCTTCATCAGAAAAATGGGGATAATAGTACCTACAGTCTGGGATTCTTTTGAGGGTGATATGAGATCATATTTGTAAAGTTCTTTGCAACCTTAAAGTGCTTTAAAAATGCTATCACAGGCATGATTATTATTCTAAACTGATGGAGAATCGTTCTGGGTCATCCCAGAGGAAAAGCCAAGAGCCTAATGTTGGGAGGGGGAGGGAGCAGCAGGCATCTGAGTTCCTGGAAACTCTGTGGTGTCCTATAATCTTGGGCATTCTGGGAAGGTCATCATTCCTTCTCATCTAGAACACATATAAGTGTGTAGACTTGTAAAGAGAGATTCTGCAGAATTTATAAAATTGTGACTTTACTACCCGTTAATAAGGCCTGGACCTTTTATTACCTTGGCATAAGGAACACCTTATATAATGAAACTCTTTCTACCAATGCAAGCTGGCACCTTCTCTGCTGTTCCTATAGTCTTAGAAATTTGGCCAGAGCACTGAGAGGCTTTGACTTGTCCAGGCTCACACAGGTGCTCTGTGTCAAAGGCAGCACTTGACCCAGGTTTACTTTGCTTTGTGACTAGCTCCCTGACCAGGACACAATGCTGTCTCTCAGGCCACATAGACATGTTCAAAAAATGTTCCTGAACCTCAGAATTAGTGTAAGATGTTCATTCCCTGCTCCCCAAATTTTCACCTGAATATATTTGTCTCTACGAATAAATTTTATTAGATTTCTTTTAGATACTGTGTTATAGATATGATTCATCTTCACAGTGTAGATTGCTTCAAAATAGAAAAATTAGAAAGATTCCTTGATTGTCAAAGATCTGAAAAACTCCATTATTGTCTTTCAGGTTTCCTAAACTCACGAAGAGATGTCTTACCAGCAAACCCAGCAGCAGTCCCAGCCCCCTCCCAAATGCCAGACTCCTAACTGTCCCCCCAAGAGCCTTCCCCAGGCTCCCTGCACTGCTCCTGTCTCTTCTGGCTGTGTGTCCAGCTCTGGAGGATGCGGCAGCTCTGGAGGATTGGGCAGCTCTGGAGGATGTGGCAGCTCTGGAGGATGCGGCAGTTCTGGAGGATTCGGAAGCTTAGGGGGCCTAGGGAGCCTAGGAGGCTTAGGAGGCTTAGGGGCCTTAGGGAGCCTAGGGGGCTTAGGAGGGTTAGGAGGCTTGGGGGGCTTAGGAGGCTTAGGGAGCGGCTGCAGCCTTTTTTCTCATAACAGATCCCATAGATGCAGGAGTCAGAGTCCTGGCCGCTATGAAAGTGGCAGTGGGTACAACCAGCAGTCTGGGGGCTCTGGTGGCAACTCTGGGGGCAACTAGTGACCTGGTGCCCTTGGCTGAAGAACAGAATTTGAGGAATCAAGAGAAACCACAAACCTTCCTCCTACTTTCCCATCCTTCATCCTAAACTCCTGAGATGTCCCTTGGGAACTGAGAGACCCCAGGATTATCTCTTCATCTCCTATCAAATTCCCCAGATTTCAGAGTTGAATCCAACCTTCTCTTCCTCATTTATCTGATGCAACAATAAAGTTCTGTTTGGTCACAAAATACCTACTGCCCTCTACTCTCCTTTATTTCTATTTAATGGCTCCCCTTTGGCCAATGACCACTCTACATAAAGTCTGTCAGTTTCAAATTCAAAGCCACAAGCACATGTTGGGGGTGGAGCAAGGAGAAGTTACTGAAAAAGCATTTTATGTACAATAGACCTAAGATGGTTAGTGGACCACAAGCTTGATATGAAATAGTAGCATAATGAGCTGGCCAAGAGGGCTGATTTCTTTTGGGGCTTCCTGAATAGAGGAATTGTTTCTCTACACACAGGGGTGGTAGTTTCATTTTCCCCTGCCCTGATCAATCCACATCTACAGTGTGATGTCCAATCCCAGATGCTACCCTGAAGGTAGAGTATGATTGGTTGAGAGAGAAAACTTAGAGGGATCCAGAATGGTATCTTCAAATTTTAAAAGACAAATATGTAATCTGTTAGACTTGTGCTAATTGACCCTAGAAGGTAAAACCAGGACCATGGGTACAGGCTACAAACTGGCAGTTTTAGTCTCAATATCAGGAAGAATTTCCTAACAATTAGAGTTGTTCAAAAATTAAATTGGCTGTCAACATTGATTATGGTAGCCTCTCAAAGGCCTCTTGGCACAGGCTTAGAGAATAGAGGCAGGAATCCTAAAACTCAGAAGGGGATGAGTCAGATCAGGATACCTAAGAACAAATTTAAAGGTTTTAAAAATATTGGGGGAAATAGGAAGATCAAAGGGGAACAGCTATTTGGGGTGGATTGGGCAATAGGAACTGACAAAAAGGTGATAATTATAGCTAACATTTATATAGTCCTTTAAGATTGAAGAGCACTTTCCATATATTATCCCATGTTATCATTATAGGTAGGTGCTACAGATGGGGAAACCAAGGCTGAGAGAGTTAAAATAACTTGTCCAAGCCAGTAATTGTCAGAGGCAGAAATTTAACCCAGGTTTTCCAGTTACAAGACTAGAATAAAGGCAGAATTGAGTCGTTTGTTTATTTGGTTTCTGTTTTCTCTTAAGTGAAATCTTTCCCTTACAATTTCTCTAGCAATCTTTAGATTGGCAAAGGCACCCCAAATATCTCTAATAGGGAGTATGATAGGTATAATAAATAGGGTAATAGTTAAAGTGCACTAAATCATTAAAATAAGAGCAGCTAGGTCATACAATGTATAAGACACCAGTCCTGGAGTCAGGAGGAACTGAATTCAAATCTGCCCTCAGTCTTTTACTAACTGTATGACCCTTGACAAGTAACTTCACCCCATTGCCTCCCTAATGCAATCAAGCAATCATTAGAGCACCTCTTCCTACCCTTTCTCCCCAGTTTCTATGTTTTTTTTTTCTGTTTCTTCCCTTCCTTGAGTCTCTTGCTGGAGCTCTCATAGAGTATTCAGGGTCTTTTATGCAGAATGTTCTTGCAATGGAAAAAAACAACCTGAGAGAAGAATCATCAAGGATTTTGTAGAACTCAGAGGCTTTGTCACAGAAAGACTCGTGGAAGGAGTTGGAGAACTTTTTAATCTTGAGAAGAAAATACCTAGTAGTGGGGACTAACCAAAAATATTTAAAGATACTTGAAGGTTCAACAGGAATCCTAAAGTATTTAAAAGTCCATCTTCTGAAGACAAATAGGATATGACTTTTTCTGACTGTTTCCAGGAGGCAAGATTGGGAGGAATGGGTGGACATTACTAAGATCTCAATTTGGACTTGGTGTCAGGAAATTAAAATAAAATTCTTCAAGAGTGCATTATGTTAAATAGGAATGGGATCCCTTGGGAGGTAGAGAGTTTCCCTTCACTGGAAACCTTCGAGATAAAACTCAATGACAACTTCCTGGATATACTGTAGAATCAAGCCAAAAAGATAAAAATAGTGCTGGCTCCCAAGGAGCTAAAAATCTAATGAGGAGACAATATTTAAACAATGTGAACATATAAGATGTATGCAGTGAAATGGGAGGTAATCTTGGAGGAAAGACATTAATATTAAGGAGGACCAAGAAGGACTTCTTGTAGGTGAGGTGTTAGTTGAGACATGATAGTGATCCTTATACCATCAGGGGTTGGACTAGGTGCCCTCTGAAGTCACTTTCTGTTCTGAAATTCTCTGATTTGATGAGCTAGATGGAATGATGGTCATATTCTATAGGTGCTCCCCCAAACTGGCTCTTATGATGAGACTTTCTAGAAGGAAAAAATTCTTTCACAATCCAGGACAATTATTTCATTCAATTTCTCACCTTCCCAGTCTTCCAGGAAGACTTTGGAGCACAGAGACTCATGCTGAGAGGTAGTTGGGAGAAGCACTTGATGGAGCCTTTACAAAAGTCTGTGCTTTCCTATTTGTTAGATCACACACAGCCTCAACAGGGTCTTCATTATTAATGAAAAGAGAAAAAGTGGGGACAGCAGAGGGGGCAATCTGTGGAGTATATGGGGTGAAAAGAGGACTGCATGTGCAACTAGAATTTTACCCTTTCTAGGGAGTAAAACCATTTCATCATCTTGTTGTTTGTTCTTCATTTTGAAGACCCATAACATCATGAATAGTGGGTGATAGGTGAGGACTTGTGAGCGACTTGGATTTAAGTGAGGCAGTTACACAGTCATCCCTGCGAGATGGGATGAAAGGAACATCAGAGTGATATGAGAAAAGGAGAAGAGAAGAGGAAGCAAATAGTGAATGGCATCCATTTTTTTCTGTAAAATAAAGATTAAGTGAGTTTTTTCAAGATAGGAAGATATGAACATGTTTATATGTAATAGGGAATGAGCCAAAAGAGAGGGAGAAATTAAAAAATCTACAATAAATTGCTGTTTCCTTTTCTCACTCTTTTTTTTACCAGAAAGCAACAAAGATGAGTTTATTTTTAAGAACAGTGCATAGTACCTTTGTTCATGGTTTATTATAGCAAATCTAAAACAATTAGCATTTTACCTCTTAGTACAGTTATATCAAATGGAAAGCTGTTATGATTTTTAAAAACAATCAACATTAATTTATAGACACCCTTAAAAAAATCTGCTGTCAGGTCCTTTATAAGATTTGCCTTTCATCACTGAATATTTGTGTAAAACAAAATGGTTGTATTCATGATCCTTGCCAAATGTATTTCATTTTAGTCCAGGTTTTGGGGACCATTACAAAAATGGTTCTAACCCACCTATCCAATTTAATATGAAATAAAAGAATTTTCAGATGAGTACTTAAGAATTTTCTTTATCTTTACTCATTCAAAGTAGAAACTCTGTCAGCGTCCTTGTAGACCTTCCTGACATTCCTTTCTTCAGATATGGAACTTCATCTTTATTTGCCATAACTCCTGCTATATCCAAATGAGCCCATTTAGAATGGGATACAAATTCCTTCAGGAATGCTGCAGCTGTCCAACCTCCCCCACATCTGTATTTCCCAATATTATTAATGTCAACAAGTTGACAATCCATAATTTGTCTTGTATAATGTTCAAAGAGAGGCATCATCTACATGTGGCCCCCTGTTTCAGTGCTTGCCTCAAAGATTTTAGTCCACAGCCAGGTAGAATTGGTAAAATCTCCATTGGCACCTGACCGCAAAGCTCTGTCCATAGCACCTGTTAATGTTGCAGCATTTATAATAACCTTTGGATTGAATGTGTGGGCATAACAGAGAACATCGGCTAATATGAGCCTCCCCCCTGCATCTGTATTATCAACCTGTATCATTTTCCCATTCTCAGCCCTAACAGCATCTTCTGGTTTGTTAGACTTCCCACTGGGTATATGTTCACAAAGTGGAGTCAAACCAATAAAATTAAGTGGTAGCTTTAGAGTTGCTGCTGTGATGATGGTTGAACATATAGTTGCTGCCCCTTCCATATCAGCTCTCATGAGATCTGTGTTTGCAGAAGGCTTGATTGAGATGCCACCACTATCAAAGGTAATTCCTTTTCCAACAAATACCAATGGTGAGACATCTGGATTTGGACTTCCTGTACAGTGTATTTCTAAGAGAACTGGTGGTTCATTGAACCCTTTTGCAATGCTTAGGAAGGCTCCCATTGCTTGATTCTCAATCCAAGATTTGGTCCTTAAGTGGACCATTGTTGTTACTCACAATTTTGAGCTTCTGCTCATTGATTTCTGCAAATCTGGTTAGAGTCATTTTGTTGGCTGGTATTTCCATCAAGTGTTGGGCTAGGTAATGGCCATTAGCAGACACAACTCCTTTCTGTCCAGCTTCATCATCACCACTGCCATAGTGTTGAACAGAAACTTCTGCCTTCTTTTTTTGCTTTAACTCATCAAATTCATAGAGACCAAGAACAGCTCCTTCTGCAGCAGCCTGAGACTCTCCACAGGGATCCACTTCCACAGAAGTAATTTCCAGGTCCTGAATATGCCTGCATACAGCCACTACAGCAACTCGCATGTTTTCTTTGCCTTCCTTCCACTTTCCAGTTCATCTATTCCAGGCATCTTTTTACACAGACCAGCTACAACAACAATGGGGAAGTGCTGATGAAGACCACAAAATACACATTTTTGCCTGCCTTCAGTGGAGGCCCAGATAGGGCCAAAAGTTCTCTAAGTTTTCTAGACAAAAGTTTTTCAAATTTGCCTCCTGCACTTGTAACCTGAAGGGAACCATCTTCCTTTTCTTTGGCATAGATGCCTAAAGCAAGTCTTTTCCTCATGGCTCTGCTTTGTATGAGAGGGGATCAAGGGGAAAAGCCCTGGTAGCAGGAACCTTCCAGCCCAGCCCCAGACTCCTAGACACCTCAGTGCAGGAAGAGTAAGCAAGGGACAGCAGTATTTTGTTTGGGTGGCTGGGGCTGCCCTCTGGTGGGTGAATGGCAGGGAATGGGAGGCTGGCTGCTGAACCCTGAGAGGTTGAAGAGAGGGGGCCGGGTGTAGGGAGTGCTCACGGTTTCCTCAGACACAGGCTGCCCCTCACTCTTTTTTAAAGCTCTTCCCATCTGCCTTCCAACATCATCATAGCTCTGTAACTGCTCTCTCCAAAGTTATCAGTCATCTGATAGTTAACTGAGATTTCACCTCTGCAACATCTCTTGAATAAGCCAGCTTCTTTCTTCTGCTGCCACTACCCTTGTGAAGGCCCTCATCACCTCACACCTGGACTATTACAGTCAACTGCTTATTGGCCTCCCACAAGTCTTTCCCTAGTCTGGCCCATGCTTTCTTAAAGGCAGGTCTGTACACACTCAATAGACCTTAGTGGCTCCCTGTTACCTCATAGATTAAATATAAAATACTCTGTTTGGCAGTCAAAGTCCTTCATGTGACTTATGCCCCTACCCATCCACTCCCAAATCCTACCTTTCCAGCTTCCTTATACTTTACCCCAGCTCCCCATGTACTCTTCAATCTAGTAACAAGGACCCCCTGACTGCTCTGTGAACAAGATGATCCATCTTTCTGCACTGAGCATTTTCTTTGGATGTCCTTCATACCCAGAATGCTCTTCCTTCTCATCTCTTCCTCTTGGCTCCTTAACTTCATTCAAATCCCATATCAAATATAATTTACAGGTTCAAGATGGCAGAGTAGAAACAGGACTTTAGCAGGGCTCCAGCTTCCGTCTTCCCCAATTCATGTAAAAGGTGACTCTGAACAAACTTTTAAGCTACAGAACCCACAAAATGACACAGAGAAGCTAACTTCCCACTGAGGACAGCCCAGCAGCCCAGCAGGAATGGACTAGCACAGCACTCTGGGAGCCGACCCCAGCCCCCTGTGAGCCTGAGGTTTTAGCCGCAGGGTGGCTGGACCAGCAACTGGCTGGAAAGACTCCAGAGCACGAGCAGCTGTGGCCATTTCCAAAATTATCAACACATAGATGCTAAGGACAAAGTGAGAGGTCAGTGCAGTGTGGATTTTGGGACCCAGTAGTTGGGAGTGTGTTGCCTGTTGCCCCCAGGGTGCAAAGCTCCTGAGACTACTGAGAGCAGCCACCCCCAAGTGGAAGCTTCAGCTCCTGGCCTTCACACTGTAGGGGGACCAAGTGACCAGTCTGAGGGGTAATCTCTCTTGCTTTGGCCTTCTTGGATTTGGATTGCTGTCTACTGTGAGGGCCCTGGGGTGTGTGACCAGCTTGCCAGAGGGTGTGGAGGCTGATGGTAGCATCTCAAAGATCTCTTGGCACAGGGTTAGAGAATAGAGCCAGGAACACTAAAATTCAGAAGGGAATGAGTCAGATCAGGATACTTAACAATCAATTTAAAGGTTTTAAAAATATTGGGGGAAATAGGAAGATCAAAGGGGAACAGCTATTTGGGGTGGATTGGGCAATAGGAACTGACAATAGAAGTAATAATTATAGCTAACATTTATATAGTCCTTTAAGACTGAAGAACACTTACCATATATTATGCCATGATAATAAATGGAAACTAGAGGTAGGTGCTATTGTTATCCCAATTTTACAAAGGGGAAATTAAGGCTGAGAAAAGTTGAATAACTTGCCCAAGCCAGTAAGTTTTGGGGGCAAAATTTGAACCCATGTTTTCCAGGTGCAAGTCTAAAATAAAGGCAGAATTGAGTCATTTGTTTATTTGGTTTCTATTTTCTCTTAAAAGGAAATTTTCCCTGGCAATTTCTCTAGCAAACTTTGGATTGACAAAGACATCTCAAATATCTCTAATAGAGAGTGTGATAGGTATAATAAATAGGGAAATAGTTAAAGAGCACTAAATCATTACAATAAGAGCAGCTAGGTCACACAGTGTATAGGACACCAGTCCTGGAGTCAGGAGGACCTGAATTCAAATCTGACCTCAAACTTTTACTAACTGTGTGACCCTGGACAAGTCAGTTCACCCCATTGCCTCCCTAAAGCAATCAACCAATCATTAGAGCACCTCTCCCTACCCTGTCTCCCTGTCTCCCCAGTCTCTATGTTTTCTTTTCCTTTCAGTTCCTTCCCTTCCTTGAGTCTCTTGCTGGAGCTTTCATAAAACATTCAGGATCTTTAAATGAAGAATGTTCTTGCAATGGAAAAAAAACAACCTGAGACAGGAATCATCAAGGATGTTGCAGGACTCAGAGGCTTTGCCATAGGAAAACTGGTGGAAACAGAGAATTTTTTATCTTGAGAAGAAAATACCTAATAGTGGGGACTAACCAAAAGTATTCGAAGATACTTGAAGTTTCACCGGGATTCCTAAAGTGTTTAAAGGCTGTCTTGTTAAGACAAAAAGCATATGACCTTTTCTCGCTGCTTCCAGGAGGCAAAGTTAGAAGGAATGAGTGTACATTACTAAGATCCCAATTTAGTCTTGATGTCAGGAAATTAAAATAAAATTATTCAAGAGTGCATTATATTAAATAGGAATGGGATGCCTCAGGATATAGAGGGTTTCCCTTCACTGGAAACCTTCAAGATAAAACTCGATGAGAACTTCCTAGATATACTTTAGAATCAATTCAACAAGCATATATTAAGAATCCTCTAAGGCACTATGATAAATAATAGGGATACAAAAAAAGATAAAAATAATGCCTGCTCCCAAGGAGCTCAAAATCTAATGAGGGAGGGGCAGAGTCAAATGGCAGAGTAGAAATAGCACTTCCCCAGATTTCCTGCCCACACTGCTTCTAAATTATGTAAAAGAGGAACTCTGAATGACCTGTGGAGCTCCAGAACCCACAAATGACACAGAGAAGCTATCCTCCCACTGAGGACATCCAGGCAGCCTGGCAGGGAGTGGCCAGCACAGCACTCTGGGAGACCATTGCGGGACACCAAGAGTCAGAGGTTTTAGCCCCAGGGTGGCTGGACCAGCAGCCAGCTGGAAGGACCTCAGAACAACAGAACTGTGGAGTTTCCAGAATTATCAACACATAGATGCCTAGGACAAAGTGAGAGGTCAGTGCCCTATGTACTTTGGGACTGGTTTCAATAGTGCATCAACTTCTTCCTCTGGGGGCGAGAAGGCTCTGAGGAGCCTGCACAGCTGTCGCCATGTTACCCTGTTGAAGCTTCAGCTCCTGGCCTGGGAACTGTAGGGGGATCTGGCAATCAATCTAGGGGGTAATCGCTCTTGCTTTACCCTTCTTGGATCTGGATTGAGGTCTGGGGTGGAGGTCTTGGGGTGTGTGACCAGCTTGCCAGAGTGTGTGGAGGCAGAGAGGCCACCCAACTAATACCTCCGGCAGTTGGAAAAACCCAAACCTTTGGGTGGGAAGCTCCCCTGGCTGGTGGCAGAGTCCTACTGTGGCAACAAGCACAAAAGTCAAGTAATTAAGCGGCAACATGCCGAGGCAAAGGAAACAAAATTAACATAAAAATTCAACATTAGAAACCTATTTGGGTGGCAAAGAGGATCAAAGCATGGAACAGGAGGAGGACTGTGAGGTTAGAACTCAGGAACCAAAAGCCCCAATTGAAAATGCCAGCTGGTTACAGGCCATAGAGGACCTTAAGAAGCAGATGAGAGAAGTGGAAGAAAAATTTGGAAGAGAAATGAGAAAGATGCAAGAAAAGTATGAAATGAGAGTCAACAGCCTGACTGAGGAAAATAACACCTTAAAAATAGACTAACTCAAATGGCAAAAGAGGCTCAGAAAGGCAATGAGGAGAAGAATTCCTTAAAGAGCCAAATTTGCCAGAAGGAAAAAGAATCTGAAAAGCTCACCAAAGAGAATCATTCTTTAAGAATTAGACTGGAGAAAAATGGAAGCTAGTGACTTTATAAGAAATCAGGATGCTATTAAGCAGATCCAGACAAATGAAAGAATAGAAGGCAATGTGAAATATTTCATGGGAAAAACTGCTGACCTGGAAAATAGATCCAGGAGAGATAATCTAAAAATTATTGGACTACATGAAAGCCATAATAAAAGAAAGAACCTAGAAATCATCCTCCAAGAAATTCTCAAGGAAAACTGCCCTGATGTTTTAGGACCAGAGGGCAAAATGGAGGTTGAAAGAATCCATCAATTACCTCCTGAAAAAGATCCAAAAAGAAAACTCCTAGGAATATTGTAGCCAGGTTCCAGAATTCCCAGATCAAGGAGAGAATATTGCAAGCAGCCAGGAAGAAACAATTTCAATACAGTGGAAACACAATCAGAATAGCACAGGATCTGGCAGCTTCTACACTGAGGGATTGAAGTTTGATATTGGAATTTGATATTCCAGAGGGCAAAGGAGCTGGGATTAAAAGCAAGAATCACCTACCAAGCAAAACTTAGGATCATGTTTCAGGGGAAAATATGGTCATTCAATGGAAAAGAGGACTTTCAAGAATTCTTTTTTTTTTTTGGAGGGCAATTGGGGTTAAGTAATTTGCCCAAGGTCACATGGCTAGGTTTTTGTTTGTTTGTGCATTAAGTGTCTGAGGCTGGATCCAAAATCAGGTCCTTCTGACTCCAGGGCTGACTCTCTACTCACTGCACCACCTAGCCACCCCACTTTCAAGCATTCTTGATGAAAAAAAAAACAGAGTTGAATAGAAAATTTGACATTCAGACACAAGAAGCAAGAGATGCCTGAGAAAGTAATCAGGGAAAAGAAATCAAAAGGAACTTATCAAAGTTGACCTATTTACATTCCTACATGGAAAAACAATAACTGTGACTGATGAAACCTTTCTCAGTATAAAAATAATGGAAAAAGGCTTTTGACAAAGTACAACATCCATTCCTATTAAAAACACTAGAAAGTATAGGAATAAATGGAGCTTTCCTTAAAATAGTTGATAGCATCTATTTAAAACCATCAGCAAGTATTATATGCAATGGGGATAAACGAGAAGCTTTTCCAGTAAGATCAGGAGTGAAACAAGGGTGTCCACTATCACCCCTCTTATTCAATCTGGTACTAGATACATTAGCAGTAGCAATTAGAGAAGAAAAAGAAATCAAAGGAATCAAATTAGGCAAAGAAGAGACCAAGCTATCACTCTTTGCAGATGATATGATGATATACTTAGAGAATCCTAGAGAATCAAGTAAAAAACTACTTGAGACAATAAATAAATTTGGCAAAGTTCCAGGATATAAAATAAACCCACATAAATCCTCGGCATTTCTGTACAACTCTAATGAAACTCAACTCAGCAGCAAAGAGATAGAAAGAGAAATTCCATTTAAATTCACTGTAGACATTATAAAATATTTGGGAATCCACCTTCCAAAACAAACCCAGAATCTATATGATCACAACTACAAAACACTTCTCACACAAATAAAATCAGATCTAAATAATTGGAAAAGTATCAATTGCTCATGGCTGGGTTGAGCTAATACAATAAAAATGACAATTTTACCCAAATTAAACTATGTATGTAGTGCCATACCAATCAATTTACCAAAAAACTACTTTTTAGAGTTAGACAAAATAATAACAACATTTATTTGGAAAAACAAATGGTCTAGAATATCAAGGGAATTAATGAAAAGAAATGCTAGGGAAGGTGGACTAGCTATGGCAGATTTTTTTAAATTAAACAAATGCTTTATTAACTTCTGGTTTACATCATTCATTTCCACCAGATTATGAGTTACATTTTCCCCCATTTTTTCCCTACCCACCACCCCAGAATAGCAGTCCCACTAGATATCCCCTCATCCAATCTGCTCTCTCCCATATCTTCTCCCATACCCCCTTCGACTTTGCCATTAGGGCAAGGTGAATCTCTGAGCTCCACTGCCTGGACATCTTATGAAACATTTAATTTTAAAATTTCGATTTTCAGATCCATTCCCTTTCTCCCTTGTCACCCACTCCCTCTGAGAAGATAAGCAATTCAGTGTGTGTTGTACATGTATATCTATGCAAAACATTACCATAGTAGTTATATTGTAAAAGACTGTTTATATTTCCCTCCCATCTGTCTCACCTCCCACCTGGTCCATTCCCTACTTTGATCCTGTCCCTCTTTGATAGTGGGTACTTCTAACCTCCCCTCTCCCCAGAATGCCCTCCCTTCCATCATCCCCCCTCTCATCCCCCTTTCCCCTACTCAGGAGAGTGAGTGAGGGTAAGATATTCAATTTAGTATGTATGTGTTTCTCTCCTTGAGCCAACTTCAATGAGAATATGCTTTTGCCTTTTTGCCTTCCTGTTCGTCCCCTCCCCTGCAACTACTTCCCCTTGCCTCTTCTACATGAGATAGTTTGCCCTACCCTGTCTCTCTCCATCTCCTCTTGCCACTTTCCTCTCTCACCTCTTGACTTCACCCCTTAAAAATCATCCCTTCCTTGGGGAAGCTAGGTGTCGCAGTGAGCAGAGAGCCAGCCCCGGAGCCAGAAGGACCCGAGCTCGGATCTGGCCCCAGACACCCAACACACAAACAAAAACCCAGCCACGTGAACCTGGACAAGTCACCCAACCCCAATTGTCCTCCAAAAAAAAAAATAATCATCCCTTCCCATCAAATTCAACCTGTGCCCTCTATCCATGTATACCTGTGAATATATGCCATGTACCCTTCTTCAATTATTTTCAAAATGAGAAAGGTTTCATCAAACACAGTTATTGTTTTTCCATGTAGGACTGTAAATAGTCCAACTTTGATAAGTTCCTTTTTATTTCTTTTCCTTGATTACCTTCTCAAGCATCTCTTGCTTCTTGTGTCTGAATGTCAAATTTTCTATTCAACTCTGGTTTTTTCATCAAGAATGCTTGAAAGTCCTCTATTCCACTGAATGACCATATTTTCCCCTGAAACAAGATACTCAGTTTTGCTGGGTAGGTGACCCTTGGGTTCATTCCCAGTTCTTTTGCCCTCTGGAATATCATATTCCATGCCCTTCGATCCCTCAGTGTAGAAGCTGCCAGGTCCTGGGCTATTCTGATTGTGTTTCCACAATATTGAAATTGTTTCTTCCTGGCTGCTTGTAGTATTTTCTCCTTGATCTGGGGATTCTGGAACCTGGCTATAATATTCCTGGGAGTTTTCTTTTTGGGATCTTTTTCAGGAGGTGATCTGTGGATTCTTTCAACCTCTATTTTGCCCTCTGGATCTAAAACATCAGGGCAATTTTCCTTGAGAATTTCTTGAAGGGTGATTTCTAGGTTCTTTCTTTGATCATGGCTTTCAGGTAGTCCAATAATTTTTAAATTGTCTCTCCTGGATCTATTTTCCAGGTCAGTGGTTTTTCCCATGAAATATTTCACATTGCCTTCTATTCTTTCATTTGTTTGGATCTGTTTAATCGTATCTTGATTTCTCATAAAGTCACTAGATTTCATTTGCTCCAGTCTAACTCTGAAGGAATGAATCTCCTCAGTGAGCTTTTGAGATTCTTTTTCCATCTGGCAAATTTGGCTTTTTAAGGCATTCTTCTCCTCATTGCCTTTCTGAGCCTCTTTTACCATTTGAGTTGGTCTATTTTTTAAGGTGTTATTTTCCTCAGTCAGGCTGTTGACTGTCATTTCATACTTTTCTTGCATCTTTTTCATTTCTCTTCCCAAATTTTCACCCACTTCTCTTATCTGCTTCTTAAGATCCTCTATGGCCTGTAGCCAGCTTGTATTTTCATTTGGGGCTTTTGGTGCAGGAGTTCTAACCTCACAGTCCTCCTCCATGCTTTGAGCCTCTTTGCCCCTAAAATAGGAGTCCAATGTTGAACTTTTCTGTTTATTTTGTTTCGTTTGCCTAGGCATATTGCCACTTAATTACTTGATTTTTGGGCTTGTTGCCACAGTAGGACTCTGCCACCAGACAGGGGAGCTTCCGCCCAAGCGTGGGGTCTTCACAACTTCCACCAGTTGGGTGGCCT
>WOXC01011170.1:0-41010 GCA_011680675.1 Gymnobelideus leadbeateri | reverse complement strand
AGAGATTTTGGCTGATGCAAGATAAATTGAAAATAAATGAGAGCATAATAATTAAAAAATATCTGTGCAATAAACTCTACATGTTTTCCTTTCATGGAAGGTGCACTGTTTGTACATACACTCACTAAATTTACCTAATTCAGTCCAACTTCATGGCATTTATATTGAAAGTTTTTGAAGATACCTTTGTCCGGTATCTGTTTGCAAGAGTGCCCAAAGCAAGTAACTCTTTGTAACTAACACTAAAATGTGCTCTAAGTCAGCAGTATCAGGCGATTTGTACAAAGAGATTGAACAACATATATTTTCCTTTTGAAATATTGCACGAACTTGTTCTGTTAAATTGAAAGTTAATTCATGCTATCAGTCAGTTATGGTTCTCCTTGAAAGAGGCATTTGCTTGTACTTTGAAATTTTATCCAGGTCTAATCATCTTACAACTTTGACAATACATTCTTTCACAATTTCTGTATCACTGAAAAGCTTCCATTTTTCTGAGTATATAAGCTACAAGTTGTTTCAGTGGCATTATTTTCATGTCTTATCACTCCTTGAAAGTATTGTCTTTGCTGAATTAGCCACGTGTGGCTGCAGCTGCAGCAGCTTTTCAGCTGCTTCTCACCATGGCGGCAAAAGCCAAATCACTCACAACTACTAGGTCCCAAAGTCCACAATGCACTGACCTCTCCCTTTGTCCTTAGCATCTATGTGTTGATAATTCTGGACCACCACAGCTGCTGGTGCTCTGGAGTCACTCCAGCTGGCAGCTGGTCAGGTCTGCCCTGGGACTAAAACCTCAGGCTCCACAGCTGGGCTCAGCTCCCAGAGCAGTGCACTGGCTGCTGCCTGCCAGGCTGCCGCCTGCCAGGCTGCCAGACTATCCTCAGAGGGAGGTTAGAATCTCTGTGTCATTTTGTGTTTTCTGTAGCTCTAAAATTTTTTTGGAGTCACCTTTTACGTGAATTGGGGAAGGTGAAAGTTGGAGCCCTGTGGAAGTCATGTTTCTATCTCACCATCTCAGATACAAGAAGCAAGACAAGCATGAGAAGGTAAACAGGGAAAAGGAATCATAAGGAACTTATCAAATTTGAACGATTTATATTTCTACATGGAAAAACAATAATTGCAACTGATGAAACTTTTCTCAGTATGAAAATAGTTGAAGGGAATATGAATACATATATGCGTATATATGTGTATAGGTATACATAGATAGAGGGCACAGGAACAATTTATTAGGAAGGGATAATACTTAAAAGGTGACATTAAGAGGTGAGAGAGAGATATAATTAGAGGAGATTGGGAGAGACAGAATGGGGTAAACTATTTCATATAAAATGGCTAAATGGGTAAAATGGAATGGAAGAACAGGAAGGCAAAAGGGAATGGGTCAACCTTATTCTCATTGAATTTGGCTCAGTGAGGAAATGACATCCACACTAAATAGGGTATCTCAACCTAAAGGAGAGTAGGAGGGAAGGGGATGAGAGGGGGATGATGGAAGGGAGGTCAGGCTGGGCAAAAGAGAAGTTGGAAGCTACCACTTTTGAAAAGGGACATGACAAAAGTAGAGAACAGAAAAGTGGGAGATAGGGTGGAAGGGAGGGAAATATAATCAGTCTTTTACAAAACATCTACTTTGGTAATGTTTTGCATTTGCTACACATGTACAGCCTATATTGAATTGCTTAACTTCCCAGTAAGGGTGGAAGAGAATGAATCTGGAATTCAAAGTTTTAAAACCAAATGTTAATATATATACATATATATACATATATATACACACATATGTGTGTATGTGTGTGTACATATACATATATATATAAACACATATATCCATACATATATCCATACATATATATATGTGTGTATATATATATATATATATATATATATATATATATATATATATACTATTATCAATACTATTTTACATGTAATTGGGAAATATGGGAAATGAGATATACAGGCACTGGGGCATAGAGATCCACTATGCCTTACTGGAAAAATCAAAGGGGGTATGGGGGAAGATATGGGAGAGGGAAGATTGGAGGAGGGGATATACTGTGGGACTCTTATTTTGAGGAGATGGGTTAGGAAAAAATGGGGAGAAAATTTGTAACTCAAAATCTGTTAGAAATGAATGATGTAAACCAGAAATTAATAAAGCATTTGGAAAAAAAATGTCTTTGCTTTTGCTTTGCATCTTTTAATTTCTGCACTCCAACCTTTCCTGCCTATCCCTCTAATTTAAAATATTTGTGGTCTTTATGACTGTTATAATGCTGATGAGCATTGAATTTCTTTAATGTTGATATTGCAGTATCACAAAGCAAGTACATCAAGTTATCTTTAACAGAAATAAGACAATATTTCAATTCTAAATCCTCACTAAAATATCTCTTGGTCTTCTTTAACATGATGTGCTGTTAAGCAGATAGAATTAAAAAAAGTATTGCTGAGACATGAAACTGTTCATGATTCCACTTCAAACAGAAACTCAGTGCACCATTGTCAAAAGGTGATATTCTAGATTACTCGACCCCCATAACCTCTTACCAAGCAGACTCATGTGGTAATGATACCGGTCAGGCAGGGGGACTGGGAACTAAATAGTGAGTGCAGCAACCATCAATTTATCCTTTATGGCTTCCTAGTTTTTTAGTTGTGCTTGTCCCTCTGAAAGAACTATTTTAATGAAAGCTATTTTATTCTTTGTTATTTTAAATGTGTTAATTTTAAAAATAAAATTAAAATATGAAAGGTAACAAAAGTGTATTAATATAAATAAAAGGATTTGTTCTGCAAATTTGGATTCCAACAAAAGGCTTCACTTAAGGACCTATAAGGCTACATGTGGTTTTAATGTTACAAGTACCACACCCATGGTAAAGGGAATTTCAAGAATTAATTCTCTCTACAAATTCAGACAAGTATCTTTCTTGTAACTTTACAGGGTTACATGGAGTTGTGAAATGTTTTGCCTGTGGTTGCAGTCAGTAAATAGCAAAGGTAAGGCTTAAAAGAGATCTACCTGGCTCTGAGATGAAATTTGTATAAAATACTTCTATAGCATTATAAATTTTAACTCTTCAGTATCAGCATCAGGCATAAATTGAACAATTACAAGGTCAGGACTAATATCATTGGAGATTTTCTGAAAAAAAAAATATTGGAAGAGTCACAGAATTAAGTAATCCGAGTCACAGAAGATCAGAGGAGTCATCTAGGACCGAGGTATCTGACTTGGGGCCCACATAGAGCATGCTGGAAGCAAACACATAAGTGAACCCACACCAGATTAAAATGTTATTTTGTGATTTTCTCAGTCACTGTGTGTCCTACAGGGATCTGTTCCTATTTGAATTAGATACTACTGATTGAGGTCAATCTGTATCTAAACAGACATTTCTAAAATTAGGAAGCAATACGTCAATAAGAATGCATCCAAAAATACCTGAATAATGAAGATGTATTTCCATGATTCATTTATGTGTGATTGGAAGAATTTCTAAGAAATTTTCAGTTTCAGGTCTTTTGTTTACAACCAGAACCAAAAGAAAGATTATCAATAGGAAGTTGATACTCATTGATTGATGTTGACTATGCAGTCAAAGATTGGAGGTTATACAATATATCATCACAGATGAAAAAAAAATGCCACTGGGGTGGCTAGGTGGTGCAGTGAACAGAGAGCCAGCCCTGGAGTCAAGAGGGCCTGAGTTTAAATCCAGCCTCATACACTTAACACAAAAACAAGCCATGTGACTTCAGGCAAGTCACTTAACTTCAATTGCCCTAACTTCACCCCACCAAAAAGCAAAACAAAAACAAAACAAAACAAAACAAAAAAAATGCCTTATACCAGAAACCTAGAAAGACAAAATAAAACGGCTATAATTTCATATCCAAAATTATTTTTTTTAAAAAGTGAACAACAAATCGCAAACAAATAGATGGTGCAATGATATCCTGCCAGGCCTGAATTAAGGAAGATTCATCATCTTGAATTCAAATTTGGCCTCAGATACCTACTAAGAAGTCACTTAAATCTGTTTACCTCAGTTTTCTTATTTGTGAAATGAATTGGAGAAGAAAATCTCAAGCCACTCCAGCACATTTTCCAAGAAAATCTCGAAGGGGAAGGTAGTCTCAAAGATTCAGACATGACTGAAAAGTGACTAAACAGTACAATAATTCATTGTGCTATGCCTCCCCAAATATTATTTGCAATTATAAGCTTCAAAATATTCTTACTAATTCAAAAATTTTGGAAAAAACTTAACTTTTATTAAAAATTAAGACATTTTAAAATATATGTTGCCATACCAAATATTTAAAAATATGTAAATTTTGGTGAATGAAGAGCTTTCAAAACATAGAAACCATGTAGAAGAATTTAAAATTCTCTTGAAAGAAGACAAAGATGTATTATTCTTATCCACTTGGCTACTGGAATTGTCTTAAAGAAATGTGTAGGGTGGGATGGGTGGGAGGGAATTATAAGCAGCCTTGTACAATATATCTACTATGGTAATGTTTGCCATAGCTAGACATGTACAACATATACTGAATTACTTATCTTCCCAGAGGGAATGGGTGACAAGGGAGGAAGGGAATGGACCTGAAATTCGAGGTCTTAAAATTAAATGTTTCAAATATATAAAAATACTATTATTAATACTCTTTTGCTTGTAATTGGGAGATAAGATGTGCAGGCATTGGGGCACAGAGATTCACCTTGCTCTAATGGAAAAGTTGAAGGGGGTATGGGAGAAGATATGGGAGAGAGCAGATTGGATGAGGGGATATCTAGTGGTACTGCTATTCTGGGGTGGTGGGCAGGGAAAATGGGGGAAAATTGTAACTCAAAATCTGACATAAATGAATGATGTAAAACAGAAGTTAATAAAGCATTTGTTAAAAAAAAAAACGAAATGTGCAGTCATTTAACAGAAGATAAGAATGTACAGCCCAATACTATCAGTTACAGGTCACCATCTATGTAATAGTCTTATGAGAAATGTATACTTCTCTCATATTTAATAATTCATTATTTTATTAGAATCTTCCTTGCTTTGAAAATATGCTCTGACCCCTAATAGACTGAATGTAATAACATCGAGCCTATGGTGGGAGTGGTTTAATGATGGGTGGAACAGAATCCACAGGAAACCGGGAGTCAGAACCCCTAGACATGGTAGGAAGAGAGAATGTGTCCAAGGGAGACAGTTAGGCTTATGAGTAAATATTTTTTGTTTTTGTTTTTGTTGTGGGAAGGTTAAAGGATGCTGCAGCTCACAGTGCTATTATGTCTTATTAACTTCATTGCTACTATGATGGAATCCACTTACTGGTTTTGGAATTTGGTTTCCTGGTATCTGAATAAGTGTTTTGCTTCTGTCTTCTAAATGGAAAGTTTGTTATATTTTGCAGTTGAGCACATGTATATTTAGAGTGACCGTGGTCACTGTGAATATTTCATTGGTGCTACATTTGTGAATGGAAGACCATGCAAACATATATACACACACACATACATACATATGTTTGTGTGTGTGCGTGTGTACATAGTAAACTATTGATTTGTCATAGGATGAAATCATCTGAATTCTACCAGAAAATATAAAGTTAAAGATAATAATTTTGGAAACAACCATAGTATCTAATATTAATCTAGTTCTTTGAAAAATAAAAAAGTTCTTTACATATATTACCTCATTAGTTTAGTAAAATATAGCAAACTCAGAAGTATTATATAATGTAAACGGAATTGATTCTTAGATAAGCTGGGTTCAAATTCTATTTCCCGTATTTATTACATGAGATTATGAGTAAGCAACTTCATCTCTCTAGAACTCAGTTTCCTTATCTCTAAAATGAGGACATTGAACTAAATAGACCCTGAGTTAGTATAGTAGTTAGAAAACTGGGCCTGAAGTCAGGGAGACCTATAATCAAACCAGGCCTCTGAAAACTACTACCTATGTGACATGGAGGAAGTTATACAACCTCTTTTTGTCTCAGTTTCCTAAATTGTGAAATGAATATAATGAGTTCTTATATCAGAGGGTTGTTGAGGTCAAACGATATTTGTAAAGTACTTAGAGCAGTGAGAGCCTATAACAGATGTTAGATAAATGATTATCATTTTTGTATTCTCCATCCCATTTTAAATGCTAAGTCTATGATCTTGTCAAGTGTTATATTTAGGTAAATGTGATAACAGATTAAGACATTTAGAGCTTAGAAGTACCATAGAGACACCTTTCTAACCCATCTCCTTAGTTTCACATATAAGGAAAATGAGACACAGGGCACCTTGATATTGAATGCTAAGTGTTGGAAAGAATACAGGCAGATATTCTAATTTCTAAACTAAACTTCTACTATACTACAATAGAATTGTCTATTTTAAGCCCCCAAATCTCAATTTGCTTTATAAACACGGTTTTATTATTCCAAATATTATATCTGCATCCCACTTAGCTAGTAAATCATCATTCTACTTATTTTGTAGTGAGCTGAATGAAGTCTACTATAGAAATATAATTTTGTGATTCAAATAGCACATCAGTGATAGATGCATTATAGCAACTTGGACAGGGTAAATTTCCAGTAGGACTTAATGAATACAAGTGGCAAGGATCAAACTTTTCACTTTGTTTTAATTTGTAATTCATACTTCCTTTCATGTAGGGAATTCACACCATCATTAAATTCCTTGTCAACAAAATTAAGACTGTTTGAAATAATTTATTAAAATGTGATTTTAGTTGGTTGGAAATAAATTGATGTTGCAGATCTTTAGGCAATTTGGCAATAGTTACAGAAAGTCTGTTCTAGTTTCATTTTAGCTTCATCACTGACACAGATAACACGGAAAATGATGAGGATAGCAGTTCTTCATTAATTAAGAAAAGCTTGATTTACCATATTCTCAATTTCTTTCTTTTTTCTTTTATTTTGTTTTAATGCAACTACAATTAGCTTTAATATCAGTCAGGAATCAATTGTACTGAACTTGCAATTGGAAACATAACTTATGGAATGTCATAAAAATAATGTTAAAATATATGGATAGAATAAAAACCAGAATAAATTTTAATTATTTACCTGAAGTGTTAATGAGGCATCCTTTTTGTTTTGCTGATGAACTGCTGAATATTGATGCCAAAGCAGTTTAATATTAGATTATGAACTTCACTTGTGATATTTGACCATGACAAAATAATACCGTGTATTTGGCAAAGAAAAGTGATATACATAATAGATTACACATTTCTCCAATTGGTCCTATTTATGTTGTAATATTTTTTGAAATTTCATTCCTGCCCCCATTTCATTCTACTAAACCTAGGGAAGTCCAAAGTCAATAAACAATGAAAAGAAACTTTTATCGTAGTCCAAACTGAATAAATATAGGAAATAAAAATGTCAAAGTTCCCATTCAATAACATGAACCTATATAACACTTCATTGAAATTGAATATAAATATATGTGGTAGGAAAAATATTCTATCCCCATTCCCCAAGAAAGTTAGGCTATTTTTCCCCTCAAAAGATATTGAAGTTTCCCTTGAGATTTTATTAGTTCAGACTATTGACATCATTCTATACTCACTGGAAAATAGACCAGTGATAATGGACTCCAGGGGATAAACTTAACTGTGGATCTTGTCAGATAAATCATTAAAAGGTTTCACTTAAGTTGCATCACCTGGAGGTATCCTCAATGCCTCCTTTTTTATATACTGCTATGGCTAAGAAAATCTCTATTTGTTAACTATTTACTCTATTGAGTGAAATATTAATGGTTTATTTGGATTTAATGTGAAAACTACATTTTCTGACAAACTGACCTAAGTGTGGACAATACCAGCATACAATATATGCAAGTACTGAAACTGGACAAAAGTAGATTGCACAAATGTAGTTTGAGTTGGATCACATTTGAAAAATGAGAAGTTTTTTTTTTCCCAAGAAATAAAATTTCCTGATGAATGAAAATATATTAAGTGCTTGCTAAATTCTAAGCACTATATTACACATGTATAAGAATATGAATACAAAATCACAGTAATATTTGTCTTCAAGATGATTTTATTCTAATACTATACTCATATATATATATATTTATGTAGGTACAAATGATTATGTGCAAAGGCACATGTATATTTGTATACACACATGTATATGCAATATTCACATGTATATACATGTCTAGAGATAGCATATATAGTAATCCATGGAGGCACTTACTCACCAATGAGAGAATCATAGGCTAGAGAGGAAGTTTCAGATACGCAAATGAAGGGATAAAATCTTCTAAGACATAGTCTGTGTTATGGAATGTGTATTAAGATGTTTGATGATAACATGGCCAAGAAGAGCAGTGAAAATTCCTGGAACCAGATGAGATAGAGTGGACCATGAGAGATACTCACCAATCAGAGTGGAACATACCAATATTCTCCTGTTAAGACTAAATGGTTATGGATAATTGACTACCTTGAGTCTAGAAGAATTGTACTACAAATAATAAAACAAAGATGCAATGAAAAGGTGCATAGTTGATGCAAATTAAATACTCTACTTTGCATCAACTATATATCTTTTGTGTAAAATATTAATAAGGTCATGGGTGACTAAGAAAGGAAGAAGACAGGTGGAAATATTCCTGTGGAATGTTTAAATTAACTACTGGGGAAAACAGCCTGAATTCCTAAAGGACTGCTCTTTTTAATGCATGTTAAAAACCAGGAATATAGATAAGACAAGAGAGTCAATAGCTATTAAAATAATAAGTACAAAGTTCTCACAATATTGTATAAATCTACATGCATGTATACACATATATATGTATATGTGTATGTATATGTATATTTATATTTATATATGTGTATGTCTCTTGGTCTCAGTCTCTGTGTCTGGCTGCCTCTGTGTCTGTCTGTCTCTGTCACTCTAGATCTGTCTGTCACTCTCTCTGTCTCTCTTTCTGTCTCTGTCCCTTTCTCTCTCTCTTTCTGTCTCTGTCCCTTTCTCTCTCTCTCTCTCTCTCTCTCTCTCTCTCTCTCTCTCTCTCTCTCTTCTCTCTCTCTGCCAATCTCTCTGTCTCTCTCTCTGTCTCTCTCTCTCTCTGTCTCTCTCTCTCTCTGTCTCTCTCTCTCTCTCTCTCTATATATATATATATATATAATACACACGTATATGTATATATGTATATGTATATGTGTGTGTAAATATATACATATATAAATCTATCTATAGTTACATACATATATGAAATCAGGGGTTCGAGTTACCTAATATGAGAAAATTGAACAGATTGTCATCTGCATTTGTGGAGGAATTCCTTACAGTATAGATCTACCAAAATAAAACACAAAGAGGAGAATGTTTCCATTCATGAAGTGGAAAATGAAGATGAAAAACATCTATTACAGTATTATGCTCTGCATTTTGACAGACTGTTTATAGCACTTATTCAAAGAAAATATTGTGATTAAATTACCAAAGCCATAAATGAATACAGGAAAACAGGAGAAAATGAAGACCCCGAATGTTCCAGAAATCACTTAGATAGCAATTTCACGTGGGAAAACAGGCCAAGAAGAGGCTGTCAGTATCCCAGCTTTGAAAAGTGTAAAATAACTAACTGTTAAACCTGAACTTTCCCAGTAACTGTAAGTAGCACTGAGTAATCTTTTTATAAGACATTAGGTGCTACTTCCTTCCAAGAAGACTACCCAAGTGAGAGGTAACTTGGTTGGGTAGTCCATCTCACTCTTACTACAGCCAAACTTTGCAGTTAGCACCAGCATGAATATTGATAAAAAGATGCAATGAAAAACCATGGATAATGAAGTCCTCTGCCACAAAATTACACAATTCAGTCAAAAAGCTTTATAAAATAGAAAAGACAGACTCTCAAATAATTGATTACTAATATCATCAGAGGCAGGAAAATTTTAGTCTGAAAGGTTCTTTTTTAAGGCAGCAAGAGTCAGAGGTCCCCCAAGTTGGGGAATTGAGAGTTTCAAGAGGATAGCAGACTATAGTGATCAGCAGGGTACAAGAGTGTTCACACCAGGATATCTCAGGTCTAACAGATCTACAATCCCTAATATATTGTCTAGAGGTGTCAGAGAAGCCACAGAAATTCTGGTGCTCTAGATTTCAAAGACATGAGAGAGAGGACTGGGATGGGGATGGAATTATTCGAATTGGAAGTCAGTGTAGGAACACAGGGCCAGAAAGAGCTTTTATCGTCCTAATTAAAAGTTTAGAAGGGTCAATCCCTAGCCTGCACACAATGCCCTAATCCAGTAGCTAGAGCAGGAAAAAGAGTAAATTAAAAACAGCAATAACAATGACTATCTAAGTTATTGAAATTATAATTTGACAATAACTGCAGGCAGATACTCAAAGGAAAAAAATATCTCAAAGCATGAATGCTTAGAGGAAAATAAAAAAGAGATAAAATGAAATAAAATGCATGAAGTAAAAATTAGAAGGAAAAGATAATTAGAATAGAAGGTGAAAAACTTAAGCCAAGAAAAGGATTTCCTGGACAGATAACACAAAAATGAATGAATCTTTGAGACAGAAAGAAATATTAGAACAAAACTAAAAAATGTTGTTAAACAAAATAAAATATAAAATATTTGATATGATTATAAGAATAGCTAATCTGGAAAACATATCAGTGAAAGAAAATTTCAAAATCCTTGGAATAAAAGTTTTCTATTAGGGTGGAGAAAAGATGACAGAAAAGAGGGAACAACCTAAACTTTCCCAACGTTGTCCTCCAAAGAGTTTCAAAATAATGCCTCAAATTAAATTTTGGGGCAACAGAGGTTAAAACCATTGGACTGAGAAATGTTTATCAACCTAAGACAATTTAGGAAGTCAACAGAAATGATCAGAGAGAGACAGAGATAGAAATAGAGACAGAGAGACACAGAGAGAGAAGCAGAGAGAGACACAGACAGAGACAGAGAGACAAAGAAAGAAAAAAAGACAAAGGTAAATGGAAGAAAATGGAATGGGGAGCAGGATATATACTAATCACAACTCTGGATGTGAATAGCATGAATTCATCCATAAAAAGGAAGGAAATAGCAGAGTTGATTTGATACTGGAATCTAACAATATACTGCTTCAAAGGGACAAACTGGTGACAGAAAAGCAAACATATAATTAAAAAAGAAGCTAAAGCAGAATCTCAACTGAAGTCAGGGATGACTTCATGATCTTAAATAAAGCAAAAGCAAAAGAAGGCCTACTTAAAAGACATATTCAAAGAAAATAAATTTTGCTAAATTGTAGACAATGAGGAAATATTTAAAATATTTTAAAAATATATAGCAAGTTTCTCGATGAAGACCTCATCACTATATATAGGGAATATGTGAAGCAACCAAAATTTATTTTAAAGAAAAGAACAATCCCTTATTAAGAAATGATCCAAGGATATGAAAAGGCAACTTTCAGAAGAATAAATCAGTTATGCATAATTCTCTAAAATTATCTAAGTAAAATGATTAGAGAATTGCACATTAAAACTACACTGATGTACCATGTCACATTTTTCTGAAAGGGCAGATGTTGGAGAGAATTAGGGAAAATATGTACACCAATGAACTGCTGGTGCAAATGTGAACTGGTCACATCATTCTGGAGAACAATTTGGAAGTATATGCAAAATATTATAAAACTGAGCATACCCTTTTACTCAGAAATGCCACCAAAGTGAGCAAATAAAAAAGAAAAGGCCTATATGTACCAAAAATATTTATAACAGTTATTTTTGTGATAGCATAGATGATAAAATGATCATCAATCAGGAAATGACTGAATAATATCTGGCATATAATTGTGGTGGAGTAAAAAGGTGCTATAAGAAATCATGAGATGAACATAAGAAAATAAGTAAAAGATTTTGGAGAAAATGTGGAAAAATTGGAACACTAATGCCTTTCTGGTGGGGTTGTGAAATGATCCAACCATTCTGGAGACCAATTTGGAACTTCACCCAATGGTCTGTTATACCGTGCATACCCTTTGATCCAGCAATACACTTATAGGTCTTTATGCCTAAAAGATCACAAAAAAAAGAGAAAGATACACACGTACAGAAATATTTATATTAGTTCTTTTTGTGGTGGCCAAAAATTGGAAATTGAGGAAATGCCCATCAGGTGGGGAATGGCTGAAAAACTTTTCGTATTGCAATGTCATGCAGAGGGAGCTTTCCAGAAGAATGCCACTGTGAACAGCCATTAAGGTTATGATTACACAGTATAGTGATCACTCTATTTATACCATAAAAAAAGCAAAACATCCACAGAAAATCAAGGTACAGCATTCACAAAATTATAATTTATCACAGAAAATCACAATATAATATTCACAACATGGTCTCAAAGTAAAATAGTCAAGCTTAAATTAACTCAATCAGTCACTTATGAGGAGTCTCAAAGTACCCAGTCAAAGTCTTCCACTCTTGGGACAAAGTCTTGTTTAACTCAATCAGTTCACTTATCAGTAATAATATCTTAAAGTACAATAGCCTTCCACTCTTGGGGTAAAGTCTTGATTAATTCAATCAGTCATTTATCAGTAATAATATTTCAAAGTACAATAGCCAAAGTCTTCCACTCTTGGAGCAAAGCCTTGATTAACTCAATCAGTCACTTATTCAGCAATTAATTACTAAGTATCATACACAAAACCCTGCACCCCTTATTTCACTAGAAAACTATAATTCCATAATTACTCAGTACCCAAGGAGACGTCTTTTCATCTTGACTTGGGGCCTATTCTAAGATTCCCTGGATCCCCTTCTATTCTTCCAGATTCTACCTGGATTCACAAGACTGTCACCTGGGTCCAATGGCAGACAGCTCCCAGTGCCCTGACCAACTCTCTGGGTGGGTCCTGCTCCACACTGAAGTTTACAGGGTCTGGTCCATGTCAGATCCTTCACCATTGCTGCTCCAAGGAATTCAAGTCTCAATCAAGCCACAAAAAAGTCTCAGCATCCCACTCATGCTTCCTTAATCACCTGGGCTCCTGGGCTCCTTGCTCCTGGGTTCCCATCCAGAAGAAGCTCCACCACCACAAGCTCCCAGGAAATTCTGGCTCAGTTCTCCATTATTCTGTAGCTGCTCTGCCACCAGATTTTAGTCTCCAGAAAATTCTGGCTGTGCCTCTCTGAGGCTTTCCTTTTATACACTGCATTAACTACTTCCTGTTTCAGCCAACCCTTTCCTGTTATGTCAGCAACAGGAGACTGGAGATTATATCTTTTGTTTCCCCAACTGAGGCTTGATCAGTTACTAAGTGCTATATAACCTGATACTGAGTGAAGTGAACAGAACCAGGAGAACATTCTATAGAGTAACAGCCACATTATGCAGTGACTAATTTTGTAGACTTATTTTTTCTAAGCAATGCAAGGATCCAAGATAATTCTAAAAGAAATTTTCACAATGGAAAATGTTGTAAACATCCAGAAAAAGAACTCTGGTGTATGAATGTAGTTCCAAACATATCATTTGCTCTCTCTCGCTCTGTTATATTTTGTTTCTTTTTTTCTTGTAGCTTTTCCTTTGGTTCTAATTTCTTCTTTACAAAATGTTGAATATGAAAACAGGTTTGATATGAATGTTATGAATAGCCTTTATCAAATTGCATGCTGTCTTGAGGTGACTGGAGGGGAGAGATAGAGAAAAACTTAGAAACTCAAAATCTTATGGAATTAAAGATTGAAAACTAAAAATAAACACATTTATATGAAAAAGGAAATAATGAAAGGAATGGTTTACTTTTAAAATTTAAGATGAAAAATATGGGGCAGAGCCAAAATGGTGGCATAGAAGCAGGAAAACTCTGTAAGCTCCCCACATAATCACTTCAAATACCTATAAAACATGACTCTAAACAAATTTTAGAGCTACAGAACCCACAAAGTGACAGAGAGAAACAAATTTTCCATTGAAGGCAGCCTGGCAGGCAGAGAGAAAGGGTCCATCACAGTATGCTGAGAGCTGAGTCCAACCTGTATGAGCCCTTGGTTTTAGCCACTGGGAAGCCCTGATAAGCAGTGGCTGGACCAGACTTCAGGAGAGTGGATCACCAGCAGCTATAGGTTTCCAGAAATATCAACCCATAAATGCCAAAGACAAAGTAAAAGGTCAGTGTAGAATTCTATTAGAAGCGGGGAGAGGGCATGCAAGTGCTGTCTGACCTCTGCTGCCAGAGCAAGAAGCAGAGGAGGCATGGCAAAAAAACCACTGTTGAATAGAAAGTTTCACATTCAGGTACAAGAAGCAAGAGAAGCATGAGAAGGTAAACAGGGAAAAGAAATTATAAGAAATTTATCAAAGTCAAACTATTTACATTTCTACATGGAAAAAAATATAATTGTAACTTGTAAAGCTTTTCTCAGTATTAGAATAGTTGAAGGGAGCTCTGCAGCGGAAGCTTGAGTGCCCTCGGACGCGGAGAGTCTGAGCAGCCCTTCCCTGGGGCTTCCACTGGACCCATGGGGAAGAGATACTTCTGCGATTACTGTGACCGCTCCTTCCAAGACAACCTTCACAATCGGAAGAAGCATCTGAATGGAGTCCAGCATCTGAGGGCCAAGAAGGTCTGGTACGACCTCTTCCGAGATGCTGCAGCCATTCTGATGGAGGAACAGAACAAAAGGCCCTGTAGGAAGTTTCTGGAGACAGGTCAGTGTGACTTTGACTCCAACTGCCGATTCTCACACATGACATCGGGGGACCTGGAGCAGCTGGCGGCCCAGGTGCATGAGGAGAGACTGTCCAGAGAGCAGGAGATCGTGGAAATGCCAGAGGGGGGCATCGAAGACTGGCTGGAAAAGCGGGCCAAGCAGCGGAGCTCTGCCCAGAGCAGCAGCACACTGTCAACCAAACCTGTGGTCTTCCAGTACCCACCAGGCTGGCCGCCCATTCAGGACCTGCCGCCATCCCTGCGGGCCCCACCTCCTGGGGGGTGGCCCCAGCAACCCAACGTCCAGTGGGGCTGAGAAGAAGACCTGCCCTGTTCCTACCACAGAAAATCCTCTAGACGTCTCGGGGTGGGGGGCGGGCAGGGTGGAGGGTGGGGGATCCATCTTGTTTCCTAGATTGCAATAAAGTGTGCCAGCCTGGCAAGGAGACAAAAAAAAAAAAAAGAATAGTTGAAGGGAATATAAATGTGTGTACACATATGTATATATAGTATACATACATATATATGTCTATATGGGAGGGTACACATGTGTATGAATGTGTGTGTGTGAGTGTGTGTATATATGTGAGCAGGTGTACATAGAGGGCACAGGACCAATTGAATAGGAAGAAATGATACTTGAAAGGTGAAATTAAGAGGTGAGAGAGAAATGTAATGAGAGGAGATGGGTAGAGAAATAATGGGGTACATTATCTCATATAGAAGAGGCAAGAGAAAACTGTTACAAAGCAGGGAAAGAACAGGAAAGCAAAAGGGAATCTTCTCGTTGAATTTGGCTTAGGGAGGGAATGACATATATACAAAACAGGGTATCTCACCCTACAGGAGAGTAGTGGGGAAGGGGATGAGAGGGGAGATGTTAGAGGAAAGGGCAGGTTGTGGGGAGGGAAGTTGGGTGCCCACACTTTTGAAAAGGGACAGGGTCAAAGTAGAGAATAGAATAAGTTGGGGGGCAGCATAGGATGGAGGGCAATATAGTCAATCTTTCACAATATATCCACTATGGAAAAGTTTTGAGTAGCTACACATGTGATATCTATAATGAATTGCTTATCTTCCCAGTAAGGGTATGTGATGAGGGAGGAAGGGAATTAATCTGGAATACAAAATTTTAAAATAAAATGTTTACATACACACACATAATTATACATATATACACATATATATGTATATATATACATATGTATGTATGTGTATATATATATATATATAATCATTATCATTATTATTTTACATGAAACTCAGAAATAAGATATACCGACACTGGAACATAGAGATCCATCTTGTCCTACTGGAAAGTTAGAGGGGGTATATCAGAGGATATAGGAGAGAGCAGATTGGGGGAGGGGGTATATAGTGGGATTGCTGTTTTGGGTTGGTGGGTAGGGGAATGATGGGGAGAAATTTTGTGACTCAAAATCTTGTGGAATTTATGTTCACTAAAAATAAAGTTTAAATTAAAAAAAAAAGAAAAGAAATTCTCAAGGAAAATTGCCCTGATATTTTAGAACCATAGGGCAATATAGAAATTGAAAGAATTTACCAATCACCTCTTGAAAAAGATCCCAAAAAGAAAACTCCTAGTAATATTATAGCCAGGTTCTGGATTTCCCAGATCAAGGAGGAAATATTACAAGGAACCAAGAAAAAACAATTTGAATATTGTGGAAACATTATCACAATATATGCCTCTTCCATTTTTTTCATGGTGAGGGAAAAATGAATTCACTTAGAAACTTCCTCTATCTTTTATGCATGGCAATCCCTATTCATCCTTATCTTTGATGATCATGGAGTAGAGAATGAGGGTACCTTGTACAACTCTTTAAACTTAAGTCCAATTCACTTGGAAGTCATGGCATCACCTTCCTGATGTCATGGTCCTTTATGAGAACAAAGGACAAGCTATAGCTGTGTAACCACTTTTTAAATTTCCCTTATTATCTCTCACATCAAGTTCCTTTTTCTCTCATTGCTTGGCCATAATTCTCATTTAGTCCCCATTTCCTCATAGCTGTAATATCATCAGAGTCTTCCTGTTTCTAGTCTTTCCTTTACCTAATCCATCCTCTAAATAGTTGCCAAAATAATTTTCTTTTCTTTTTTTTTTAAAGCAATTGGGGTTAAGTAACTTGCTCAAGGTTACAAGGCTAGTCATTATTTATGCGTGGGTGCTCATTTTCTGAGGCCGGATCTGATCTCGGGTCATCCAAACTCCGAGGCCGGCGCTCTTACTCACTGCGCCACCTAGCCGCCCCTTTAGGGCAATTGGGGTTAAGTAACTTGCCCAAGGTTACACGGCTAGGTTTTTGTTTGTGTGGATTAAGTGTTGGAGGCCGGCTCCGAACTCAGGTCCTTCTGATTCCAGGGCCGGCGCTCTATTCACTGCACCACCTAGCTGCCCCCAAAATAATTTTCTTAAGTACAATCCTGTCGTGTCACTTCTATTCTGAAGAATTTGGGATAACTCCCCTTCACCTCTATGAAAACAAAATTGTCATTTAGAAAATGTAAGTCCTTCAGTTAGTGCTTTAAGCCTAATGTGCCATGCTCATTTTGCAATATCTCAGAAAAAAAATGATCACAGAATCCACATTAGATGGGATATCAGAAGACACCTAATCAAATGTAGAATCAAAAAATTACCCACTGAGACTAAGGAAGAAGTAAGGAAACAAATATTTATTGAGGGTCTACATGTTCTAGAACATGTTCCAGAAAGCATTATAGACACCGATCCTAAAAATCCTAAAGTGAAAAAAAGGACATTCTAGACAGGATCTTACTTTCTAATAGGTGAGATAGTGTGCAAAATTATAGGCTTGTATAAAACATACATACATAAAGCAACTATATAATAACCTTGAAGAAGAAGACATTAACATTGGGGCGTGGGTGATTCCCTTAGATAGATGGGAACATTTGATTTGGGTCTTGAAAGAGACTAGGAATTCCAGGAATTGCAAATGAGGGTGGAGAGCATTCCAAGCATAAGGATAGCCATTGCAAATCTATGAAAATGGGCAATGGCATATTGTGTGTGCAGAATAGCAAATACACCAAAGGACTGGAACATAGAATGAATAAGAGTAATAAGTAAGAAAACTGGAAAGCTAGGCTAGGAAGAGTGCCAAATACCAAACAGAAAAATTTGTATTTGATTCTGGTGTTGCCAGGGAGCCACTGCAGTTTATTGAAGAGGGAATTGTGTGTGTGTGTGTGTGTGTGTGTGTGTGTGTGTGTGTAAAATATTGTGTGTGTGTGTTAGGAAAAATAAACAACCAATTCAACCAATTTTTAACCAATTTCTCCATGAAAAAAAAATTGTCTATGAAAAGTGCCAGAGTTAAATTCAGCTTGGGCTTCTTCTTCTTCTTTTTTTCCTTTCCTATATGATGTAGTGATCTGACTCTACTTAAACAGATTACTGTGAAAGAAAATATAATTTACTGGGAAAGACTCTAGGATCTTCATCATCATTGCTTTTTTTTACAGATGTCCATTAAAAATATATTTCTATTTCTCCTTTCTAGAAGTTTTTCAGTAATCAAAGACATGATCACTGTCTATCATAGGCTATTTTTTCTTTTAAATTATAACAGTATTTGTTCTTATCTAATCTTATATATCTCTCCCATTTCCCATAATCTATAAAAATTACTAAGTGTAATTTAGCAATTATATTTGCTACTTCTTTCACTACCTGAGGATATAGTTCTCTTGGGTTGGGTTATATGAATAAAAAAAAAAAAAAAGCTGTCTTATCTCTTTATTGATCTTGGTTAAAAATCCCCATTAGCCATTTTTTTCTTTTAATTCTACTTTTTGCAGTGTAGAGATTATTTCTCTTGACTGAGAAAGCAGAAGTAATATGACATTTGAGCAACTGTGCTTTGCTCTGTTGTTAACTTTTTAATTCCATCCACAAGAAGCAAGCTTCTATTCCTTCTTGATTCATCATCTTCAAATATCTTAAAAAATAATATTGTGTATTGCCTTTAGCTTCCCTCATAGTGTCCTGGTCATTGTTAGTGTTAGTATACTTGCAGGACCATACCATAAACATCTATCTGCTGTTACCTGGTCTTGTCCCATCTTTTTAAAAAAACTCTATTGCATGGCAATTTCCTTATGCCTCCAAACCCTTTTCTTTAGACAAATACCATTTTTATTTCTTCCTTAGTGTTAATTGTTTTGTATCTTCAAAATTTAAACATTGAAAATCTCAAATTCCTTCAAGTCTAATATCCTGTTTAGAATTTTAGTCTACAGGATGTTAAATATCTATTATCCCAAATTATATGGTACATAGAAGAATATCTCCCTATTTCTTCTTCCCCTTCACAAACCCCACATTGGACTTGTCACTTTCTTTTTGATTTCTCTTAGTTTGTACCCCAGCAGAAAGTTAGGGCAAAAGAACCTGGATTTTGAATTTATAAAAATATTTTTATTACTACAAAGTCAGGAGAGTTGATAACTTAGTGGATATAAAGAAAGAAATCAAAACTTCCTTAAGCTCATGTTTTGTTAATTTATTTATTTTGGGCTGAGAACTATGTTTAGACCATTTTGAGTTGCCCTAAAGAGTGGAATAGAAAGAGATGAAATTTGATATTCTGACAGTACCCCACTCCCTTTGGAACCATCCATCCACAAGCACAGGACAGCTAAAACATATCCTACCTAGACAAACCTGAGAGAACTTATCCTGATATGAATGTGTTCAATCATATCGGTGTCCTTTTGAGGTTTGGAAGTTATTTTGTCAGTGTTCTTGGAAAGATGAACAATTAATTGCCTCAAATCTGGTCATTTTCCAGAAGAAATATTCCTGAAATTTGTGAAATGTAGAGAAACAGAGAAATGTAAAATGTTAAATTCAGTATCCTCAAAACCACTATTCTATAATAAGGATTATGTATCATTCTTTCATCAAATTGTAAAAATTATTATGTGTGAAATTGCTGTGTTTTGTACACCATTGTGTTGATATGCTCTGAATTCTTTATGTTCAGCATTTATTTTTTATGAAGAAATAAGTTGCCTTATCAAGACCTAATTTATATGTTATGTATTGAACTTTTCAGTGTCCTCTTTTATAGAGAGCAAGATATTAGCCGTAACTTAAGGATATAATTGAAATCATATCCATGTCAATTAAGTGAGGATTTAATAAAGTGAAGAATATGAAACATGGAGTCTAAGTCCACTTATCATTAGAGGCAATGGTTCTCAGGATTGAGTCTAATCCAAATTCTACTCTTGGCTAGAGAAGAGTGTTATAGAAATGTAAAATTTTAAGATCTTCCCTGCCCCTAGGTTAAGTGCACCTGTAGCCTGGGATGGGAGTCTTGTTTCTCAGGAGATACTTTGTGATTGGGCAATGGGTCAGAAGGTTGTTACATTTCTCTGAGCCAAGAAAAGGCTATATAATCCCTGATGTGAGTTGTTGTTTTGGGACTCACTTTGAGAAGTGTTGTGTGATTTGACCAGATGAGACTCTGGGCAGCCTTTGACAGCCCCCAGCTTTGAAAAACCCAGATGTTGATGCTACCCTCTCTGGTAACTGTGATTTGGGATGGAAGTAATGGTTGGACAGTTAGAGGCCTGTCTGCTTGAAATGTTTCTGTCTGTATACTCTGAAGTTCAGGGTGCTGGCCTTTTTCCCCTGAACTAGGTAAATGATCTACTAGATTGATTAAAGTAAGCTAGCTGACCCATTTTGAATTGCTTTTCTTTATAAAAGCAGATCTAAGTACCTATGTTGGCAGCCACACCGGAGATGCTCAAGTGCCTGCTGCTACAAGGGGAAATGCAGAAGGATATAGGAGAGAGCAGTTTGGGGGAGGGTGTATACAGTAGGATTGCTTGTTTTAGGGTGGTAGGGGGAAGATAGGGAGAAAACATCACTTGGGTCTGTAAGTCCAAGACTGAAGAATTTCTAACCCCACAGGGATTGGCCTACTGTACCTACTATACCTACTCCCTGTTTGTAGTACAATGAGAGAGAATGGTATCAATACTGTATTTGATTGCCTCTTTTTTATCCACCTGGATCTATAGTGTCCATGCCTCAATTCTAATGGTTTAGGTTTCCATGTCTATGGAGATTAAGCAATGAGGAATATTTTTATCATTAATATCTGAGGCTTTTTGGTATCATTTATGTGGAGGACAGTCAATGAGGAATCTTCAAAAGTCATGCAATTTGAGCATAGATTATTATTGCTTATATTATAATAAAGTACAGGATCTGCTGTAGTTTATAAATAAAGGATTTTTTTTCCCTAACTGCCCTTGAAATGATGAAAATAAATGAACTTTAGAGCTACAGAATCCACAAAGTAAAAGAGAAAAACAAATTTCCCACTGAAGATAGCCTGTCAGGTCAACATAAAAGGTCAATTGCACCAGGCTGGGAGCTGAGCACAGTCCAGCTTGAGCTGTGTTGGCCCAGAGCAGCAGCACAGACCAGCCAGAGCAGATCTCAGGAGAGTGAATCACTTTCAGCTGTGGGAGGTTCCAGACTTATAAACCCATACATGCCACAGAGAAAGCGCAAGGTCGGTGGGGAAACTTGTTGATCCTGGGGGAGAGAAGACCACAGTCTGGCTCCTGCCCCCAAGGTTGTGGGACTGCTGCAACTGTTGCTGCTGCTGCTGCTCCCAGCTCCAGGCTTATAGATTATAGGGGGAAGAAGTGACTATCCAGATCCCATTTACAGGCATCCCCGTGATGGCACTGAGGCAGGATTCTCTTGCTTTGCCCTGCTTCAATCTGTGTTGCAATCTTGGGTGCCAGCTCTTGGGTAAGGAATGCTGCTGTGACAGGACTTGTGGAGAGAAAGTCCTGCTCACAGTTCTGAGGCAGGTGGGTGAACAAAAAACAAAACAAAACAAAACAAAAATACAACCCTTTAAAATGTAGTGAAAAACGCTTGAAATTTGGGACACAGCACTTTCCTCTCTGGAAGCAGAACCCTACTATGGCAAAGAACTCAAAAGGCAATTAATTGACTGGCAAGATGAGTAAAGAGAGGAAGTGCAATACGACCATAGAATTATTTTTGGGGGACAAAGAGGATAAAACATAGAACCAGAAGAAGACAGCAAAGTGAAAACCCCTACATCAAAAGCTTCTAAGAAAAGTAGGAACTCATTACAGGCCATGGAGGAGCTCATGAAAGATTTTGAAAATCAAATAAGAGAAGTAGAGGAAAAAAATGGAAAAGAAATGAGAATTGAGGGCACCTGAGAAAACCCCAGCAATTTGGGAGAAATCTCTCCTGTTTGGTAACTGAGTCCTAGTGTGACAAAAAGTTCAAAAGTCAAGTAACTGAGTGGCAATATGAGCAGGCAAAGGGAGTAAAGCAAGCAGAGCAATCCAAATTACACTGCTATTTTTTTTTTTATTCAATGAATTAACCCATTTATTGTTGGACTATGGGCTACATATATTTGATAAGATTTTACTGGTCTTTCAATTCCTTCAGGCTTCTTTTTTTAAAGCAATTGGGGTTAAGTAACTTGCTCAAGGTTACAGGGCTAGTGATGATTTATGTGTGGGTGCTCATTTTCTCAGGCTGGTTTCGATTCCTGGTCATCCCAACTCGGAGGCCGGTGCTCTTACTCATTGTGCCACATAGCTGCCCCTCCTTCAGTCTTCTGATGGCAGATTTAACTGTGACTCCAGAGGTTGTTTTGTAGGTCCATGCATCACTAGTTATTGTTTTCATAAAGGATCCACAGTACCAGACACCCACAGCCCATCTCTTCATTTTGGTCTTGCCACAAAAGGAGCAGGTATACTTGACATGATGGCTAATTTCTATTTTCTTCACCATTTCCCTGAGGGATGCACCATAACATATTGCATATTTACCAAGAATTCCGAAACTTCTTTGTATATTTAGCCATGTTAGCAGCATGGGGGCTGGGGCTTGGATAGGGTTTAAACTGCTATTTTGGGGACAAAAGGAATCAAAGCATGGAACAGGAGGAAGACAGTGAAGTCAGAACTCCTGCACCAAAACTTTCCAAGAAAAATATGAGCTGGTTACAGGACGTATAGGAACTAAGAAGGATTTTGAAAACCAAATAAGAGAAGTGGAGAAAAATTGGGAAGAGTAATGATTACAATGCAAGAAAATTATGAAATGAAAGTCAACAATCTGAATGAAGAAAATAGCACCTTAACAATAGACTAACCCAACTGGCAAAAGAGGCCCAAAAAGCCAGTGAGGAGAATACCTAAAAAAAGTTGAATTTGCCAGATAGAAAAGGAATTTCAAAAACTCACTGAAGAGAATAACTCCTTCAAAATTAGATTGGAGCAACTGGAAGCTAATGACTTTATGGGGAATCAAGATACTCTAAAACATATCCAAACAAATGAAAAAATAGAAGGTAATGTGAAATATCTCATTTGAAAAATCATTGACTTGGAAAATAGATCCAGGAGAGATCATTTAAAATTTATTGAACTACCTGAAAGCCATGATAAAAAAATGACTCTAGATACCATCTTTCTAGAAATTATTAAGCAACATTGCCCTGAGATTCTAGAACAAGAGGGGAAAATAGAAATTGAAAAATTTACCTATCACCTCTTGAAAAATATCCCAAAAAGAAAAGTCCTAGGAATACTATAGCTAAATTCCATAGTTCCCTGGTCAAGGAGAAAATATGGCAACCTGTCAGGAAGAAATAATTTGAGTACTGTGGAAATACAATCAGGATAACACAAGACCAAGCAGCTTCTACCTTAAGGGATTGCAGTGCTTAAGTAGGATATTCTGGAGGTCAAAGGAGCTAGGACTAAAAGCATAAATCACCTAACCAACAAAACTGAATATAATGCTATAGGGAAAATAATTGTCATTCAATGAAATAGAAGACTTTCAAGCATTCTTGATAAAAAACCTGAGCTGAACAGAAAATTTAATTTTCAAATATAAGAAGCAAAAGAAGCATGATATGGTAAAGAGGAAAAAGAAATCATAAGGAACTTATTAAACTTAACTATTTAGATTCCTACATGGAAAAATTATAATTGTAACTCATAAAACTTTTCTCAGTATGACGATAGCTGAAGGGAGTATGTGTGCGTATATATATATATATATATATGGATGAATGTGTATATAAATATATATGTGAATGTGGACATTTGCATATTCATGTATACTTAAACAGAGGGCATAGGATGAGTTGAATATGAAGGGATGACATCTTAAAAATAAAATTAAAAATTGAGAGAGGAATTTATTGGGAGAACAAGAAAGGAAATGATAGATTGGTGTAAATTATCTCGTTTAAAAGAGGCAACAGAAAACTGTTACAATGGAGGGGAAGAGCAAGAAGGTGAAAAGGAATGGAAAAAGCTGACTCTCATTGAATTTGGCCTAAGGAAGGAATAACATACACACTCAATTGGTTATCTTACCCTATAGGAAAATGGGGGGTTAGGGGATAAAAGGAGTGTGGATAGAAGATAGGGCATATTGGGGGAGAGGATAGTTAGATGCAAACATTTTTGAAAAAAATATAGGTCAAAGGAGAAAATAGAATATGTGGGGAACAGGATAGGATGGAGGGAAATATAGCTAGTCTTTCACAATATAACTATCATGGAAATGATTTGGGTTACTACAGAAATACAATCTATATTGAATTATTCAACTTCCAAGTGGAGGTGGGCAAGGAGGGAAGAAGGGAAAAAAATCTGGAACTTAAAGTTTAAAAAAAATGTTTAAAACTTGTTTTATTTTTGTTTTGTTTTGCTTTTTACATGCAACTGGGATATAAGCTATATAGGTATTGGGGTATAGAAACCCGTCTTGTCCTACTTGAAAGATAGGGGGATGAAGGGGATGATATAACAGAGATGAGATAAGGGGAAGGGGTATTCAGTAGGCTTCATATTTTGGGGTGGAGTAGGGGGAAGACAGGGAGAGAAAAAAATATAACACAAAATCTTCTGGAAATAAATGTTGAAAACTAAAATGAAATAAATTATTTTTTTTTTGATTTTCAAATTTCCTTTACTTCCCTCCCCCCTCCCCTCACGACAGCATATAGTACAGTATAGGGTCTGCAAATGCATTTATATTAGACATTATTCCAATTACAAAGGCATATTGTACTAGGTGGGATGAAAGATGGTATGGAAGAAATAAAACCAAACAATGAGAAGAACAAGATCATTTACTTTGCTTCCATCGGGATTCAGGCTCAGTTCTTAATAGTTATATCTCTGGATGGCGCATTTCTCACTTTCTTGAGTCATTCGTGATTAACTTATATCACTGAATTGCTGAAAAGAGTCCAGTCTGCCATAGTTGGTCATCACAGATATCATATGTCTGTGATTGTATACAAATTTCTTCTGATTCTACTCTTCTCACTCAGCATCAGTTTGTATAAGTCTCTCCATGTAATTATGAAATCCGTCATCTCCTCGCTTCTTATAGCACAATAAAATTCCATTACATTCATATACCACAACTTGTTTAGCCATTCCCCAATTGATGGGCACCCCTTTAGTTTCCAATTCTTTGCAACCACAAAAAGGGCTGCTAAAAATATTTTTGTACATATGGGTCTTCCTCCCACTTCTATGATCTCTTTGGGATGTAACCCTAGAAGTGGTATTGTTGGGTCAAACGGTATGAAATTATTTATAATCCTTTGGCCATTATTCCACATTGCTCTCCAGAATGGTTGGATAAGTTCACAACTCCACCAGCAATGTATTAGTGTTCCAATTTGTCCACATCCTCTCCAGCATTTGTTACTTTCTTGTTTTGTCATCTTAGCCAATCTGACTGGAGGGATGTGGTATCTCAGAGTTGTTTTGATTTGCATTTCTCTAATTAAAAGTGATTTAGAGCATTTCTTCATATGCTTATAGATATCTTTAATTTATTTCTCTGAAAACTTCCTATTCATATACTTTGACCATTTCTCAATTGAGGAATGACTTGTATTCATATAGATTTGGCTCAATTCTCTATAAATTTTAGAAATGAGTCCTTTATCAGAGACACAAGTTGTAAAAATTCTTTCCCAATTTCCCACCTCCCTCTTGATCTTGGTTGCATTGGTTTTGTTTGTACAGAAGCTTTTCAATTTAATGTAATCAAAATTATCCATTTTGCATTTTATAATGCTCTCTAATTTTTGTTTGGTCCTAAAGTCTTCCCCTCTCCACAAATCTGACAGGTAAACTATTCCTTGCTTTCCCAGATTGCTTACAGTATCATCCTTTACACCTAGATCATGCACCCATTTAGACTTGATTTTGGTATATGGTGTTAGATAGTGATCTATGCCCAGTTTCTGCCATACTGTATTCCAGTTTTCCCAGCAGTTTTTGTCAAATAGTGCATTCTTAGCCCCAAAACTGGGGTCTTTGGGTTTATCGAACAATAGATTACTATATTCATTAACTGCTGGGTAATGAAATAAATTAAAAATTAAAAAAAATTAATTAAGATACTATAAAACAGAATCAAATGAATGAAAAAATAGAAGGCAATGTGAAATATCTACGTGGAAAATCTACTGACTTGGAAAAGAGATCCAGGAGAAATAATTTAAAAATTATTAGACTACCTGAAATCCATGATAAAAAAAAAAGACTAGACATAATCTTTCAAGAAAATCTCAAGAAAAATTGCTCTATAGTCTAGATACAGGAGCAAAATATAAATTGGAAGAATTCACTGGTCACCTCTTGAAAAAAATCTCAAAAGAAACATCCCAGGAATATTAGAGCCAAATTCCATATTTCCCTGGTCAATAGGAAAATATCTATCAGCTCCTACGTTAAGGAAATGAAGGGCTTGGATTATGATATTCCAGAGCTCAGAGCTAGGTTTAAAACCAAGAATCACCTACCCAACAAAACTGAGTTTAATGCTCCAGGGGAAAATATGATCATTCAGTGAAATAGAGGACTTTCAAATATTCTTGATGAAAAATCCTGAGCTGAACAGAAAATTTCAAATACAATAAAATAGAGAAGTATGAGAAGATAAACAGGAAGAAGAATGCATGAGGAATTTATTCAAGATAAACTATTTACATTCCTACACAGAAAAATGGAAAGTATAACTCATGAAATTTTTCTCATTATGGGCATAGATGAAGGGAATATATGTATATATATACATACTTAAATATGTATGTATAGGAGAGTATATATGTGTGTATGTGTGTCTGTAAATATACACATAGGCAGAGGGCACAAGGTGAGTGGAAAACAAAGGGATGATATATAAAAAATTAAGATGTGAGAGATGAATATGTTGGGAGAAGGGGAAAGGGAGAGAGAATAGAGCAAATTATCTCACATAAAAGATGCAAGAGAAAACAATTAAAATGGAGGGGAAGAGCAGAAAGGTGAAAGGCAATGAGTCCACCTTATTCTAGTTGGATTCACCTTAAGGAAGGAATAACATATACACTAAATTGGGTACTTTACCAAACAGGAAAGTAGGGAAAAGAGAATAAGAGGGGTATGATAGAAGGGATGGCAGATTGGGGAAGAGAGTACTTAGAATCAAACACTTTTGAAAAGGAATAGGGTCAAAGGAGAAAATAGAATAAATGGGGGGTGGGATAGGATGGAGGGAAATATAGTTAGTCTTTCCCAAAATAACTACTATGGAAATGTTTTGCATAACTACACATGTACAACCTATATCAAATTGCTTTTCTTCTCAGTGGGCTTGGGTGAGGAGGGAGGAAGGGAAAGAATCTGGAAAACAAAGTTTTAAAAACAATTGTTAATTTTTTTTTTTTATGTGCCACTGAGAAATAAGATATACAGGCACTGGGGTATAGAAATCCATCTTGCCCTACAAGAAAGTAAGTGGTGGTGGGTAATGGGGGAGGACATAGGAGAGAACAGATCGGGGGAAGGGATATTCAGTATGCTTCCCATCTTGGGGTTGGTCTTAGGGCAGAGATGGAGAGAAAATTTGTAACTCAAAATCTTGTTCAAGAGAATATTGAAAACAAATAAATAAATTTATTTTCAAAAATAAAAAACATTGTTATGGCAATGAAATTTAAAGATGCTTTTGTATCACTAAGCTGAGAGGTACTTAGCACCTACGTCAAATAAAGCCTCTGTTAAATCACTAGAATTCATGAACCCCTGTTGCTGATGTGCCAAGAAGGGGCTGACCAAGGAGGAGCATTAAGGAATATTATATATAAATATATTAGTATATAAGGAAAAGTCCAGAGAATAAGAATCAGATCTTCTTGGAGCAACCTTCCTGGAAGCAGAATCTGCTGCGGCCAGGCAGGATGAAGAGGAACCCCCCCCCCGCCCCGGCTGGAGACAATGATTTTGATTTTGGGAACCTGGGTGAATTGATTTTGATTCTGGGAACCAGATGGACCTTCTGCTGAGGAGCTACTGAGCCCAAGGGCCAGCCACAGTTTCTGGGAGCTACCAAAGGCATCCAATGGCCAGCTGGAGCTGCCACAGACTGAGGAAAAATGGCAGTGATGCTGGTACTTTGCATTAACCTGTTTGTGACTTTGTTAAGCCTTAACTTCCCCTTAACAGAGACTGTGAAGGATTTAATTTGGACTGGACGTTGTGAGCTTCAGTGTGGAACAAGAAATGCTTGGACAGCTGGACAAGTACCTGGGAGCTGTCTGCTTTTGAACCCAGGTGACAGTTTGGTGAATCCAGGTAGGACCTGGAACCATGGATGGGGATCCAGGGAATTTGAGAGATCGTCCTGAGGCAAGCTGAAAGAAGACTTTACTTTGATAGCGTGTACTGACTGAGAAATTATAATTTATTACTGACCTAGGGGTGGAGGGCTTGTGTATTTTCTGATGATTGAATAGTGAATGATAATTAAATAGTGACTGATTTGTAACTTATTGTGAGCCATGAGTGGAGAATTTTGACTATTGTACTTTGTGTTCCATAAGGGGTTCCTTAAGGATGATTGAATGATTGAGATAATTGAATGAGTAACTAAATGAGTGTTCTTTCTTTAAAACTTTGTGACCACTGGTGAAAATTATGTGGCCATTTTCTGTGAAAAGTTGTTGTGAATGCTGTATTTTGATTATCTGTGATAAGTCGTAACATTGTGAATGCTGTATCTTGATTTTCTGTGAATGTTTTGTTCTGATTTATTTTTGAATAGAATGCTCATTATACTATGTAATCAGAATCTTAAAAGATGTTCATAGTATCATTCTTCTGGGAAGCTACTAATGCTTGGTTTTACAAGAATTTGTTTGGCTCCACTATGTCTGAATAAAATTGCCTATCTTTCAGTTGAAACTTCTCCTGTTTCGAACCTTCTGAAGTTACTATGGGAGGAAACTGAATACATAAAATAATCAATTCCTCAAAGTAGGAGACTGAGCTCCAGGTATAAGAAGTAAATGCCCTAATTGAGGGAGAAGTGGTAAGAAAGTAAAAGAAAAAAGAACTTAGAAAAATAAAGCTACTAAGTTTTCAACTGAAAGTATGCTAATTTTTATTAATGTCCAGATTCATTCACACAAGGAAAATTATTAAATGCATATCCCTCACTATGTTAGAAAAATTAATATTTTATTACATTATCATATTATCAGTTATTTTAATATGGCCAGGAGAAAAGATACCTTACCTGCCATGACTGTCACATCTTTCTCTATGATCCCATTATCATTAGTCAGTAAATATATATTTACTAAGCATATTCCATGTTAAAAGTGAGAGAGAGAGAGAGAGAGAGAGAGAGAGAGAGAGAGAGAGAGAGAGAGAGACTTTGCCTTCCAAAAGATAGGCTCAAGAAAGTAGAAAGCATTGATGTCTCCTCAAACCTTTACACATATAAAATACTAGAATTATATATAGATCTAGAATTTTCATGTTTTGCAAAAAACAATTTGTTCAAGAAATTGTCTTCCCAAACAATTTCAAAGAGCTTAACAATTTAAAATAGTTTCCATTAATATCATTGCTATTGTTTCAGACACAATTATGAAGTCTTTAATGCCATTATATCCTATTTCAAACAATGAATATACTATAATGGTTCATATCTATTTTATGATTTCCTCTAGTCCTCTGTATTTTCTTTGTGTTGTTGGCTTATGGAAGAAATTATTTATATTCAGATAATGAACCTCAGAAATTTTGAAGTAGATAATATAATAGTATGAATGCTAAACTTATGTGAAATATGACTGTTTTAAAATTCCAATGCCACTTAAATTTCTCCACTAATATTTTAGCAACTTTGTATACAGGGGTATTTATTTACTAGGCAGAACAAGTACATCAATAATGGAACAATGTTGACTGAACTAAAAGTTTAATTTTAAGCTGGGTGATTTGCTCTGTGGATAATACTAATACATTGAACAGAGATATATACAGTTCATATCCCAAGCATCCAAAAATAGTTCTGTAAAGAGTTCTACATCAGGTCAGCAGTAGGTCAAGGACTCTGTGCTTTTGATTTCAAAAGCTTTTGCCTCAGGAGTTTTAATCAGGGAACTAGAGTGTGCAACACTCAGTAAAAGGGCTGCTATGCTGGATACTGCTAATAAACAAAGGGAAACTACTTCCAAAGAAGAACACTTTATAATAAGTAGAATGTTAACGTATTTAAGCAAAGGTCTAGAAGAATAACTATTTTGAATGATCCTTGGTTTCATCTTAGTAGGTATGTATTCTCTCTGTTGAAATAGGTGATTAATTCTTATTCACTATAGCACATATTTTTTATCATATTTTCTCCATGGAGTATCAATCAGTTTTTTTCTGTTGTTGCTGCCCTTGCTTCTATTGTTGTTGTTGTCGTTGTCATTGTTGTTGTTGTTGTTGTTGTTGTTGTTGTTGTTGTTGTTGTTGTTCTTCTTCTTCTTCTTCTTCTTCTTCTTCTTCTTCTTCTTCTTCTTCTTCTTCTTCTTCTTCTTCTCCTCCTCCTCCTCCTCCTCCTCCTCCCCCCCTCCTCCTCTTCCTTCTTCTCCTTCTTCTATCTTTAAGGTGTTCTAGTTAAAAATGTGTTCTATATTTGTCTTGTTCTATAAATAGCACAATTTATCTCTCTTTTTAAAATATCCTCAAGAATATTTTCACTCCACTTCTTGCACATTACATCAAAAGTAACATAATGTAGGCTATTGACAGCCACAATGCATTTTTCCATTATACCTTGAGTTAATGTAAATCTGATTGTGATTTTAATTCATTTCAACATTTATAGAAATTTACCATGGGATAATATTGGCTACCATCAATGTCTCCCCTTATTGGTCAGATAAAGAGGAAACCATTCCACCTAGTAGGTGTTACAAATGAATAATAAACTCAATCAGAATGAAAGCAATAACTTGTATTTAGCAAAAAATATATTTAAACACCTTGAGATCTCGGACATTTTTATAGTTTTAATGTCATGCTATATGTTCTATACATGCATAGATAAAGATAAATTCTTGTGTTATGGAAGACATCCAGTATAAAATGGAAGGGAGAGGAAAATTTGTCATTTATCTATCTATCTTTAGATCTATCTGTCTGTCTGTCTATATATATATATATATATATATATATATATATATATATATATATATAAATGTATACATATATATATATATATATATATATATATATATATATATATATTTTCCTATCATATTGGGAACTTTCTCTTTGAATGTATATTATCACCCTTCCTTTAACTTCTATTATTACTAGGTGGCCTGGAGTTCTTCGGAGGTTTAGCAGATTGCCCAATCAACACAGTATATGAAGCCATATATTCATGTCTCAGAGACAAGCTCTAACTCACTTCAATCTACAGAAATGTATGTTTATCTCCAACCTGTCTGTATATACTAAGAAGGTGATAACACAAAGGAAAATCTACCCACAGGTACCTTTACCTTGGGAGAATGAACTGTATTACCCTTGGCCCCCAAAAGCATGTAGATAAGCAAGTCCTATGTGAGTAGCCTCACAATCATGGAATTATAGCAAATCTAGTCCAATGGTGTTTATGTTGTAGGGAGGATGGGACGGGGGAGGTTTGGGAGTTATAGTGGTAGTGGCAGCTTTCAGTGTGAGCAATAGTTCATCCCCTAATATCAACATACCATACCCATTTATGTTATGATTTGAAGCTTATTGCTTCCAATAATTTTGACATTTTGGGGACATTTGAGGAGAACTTTAATATCTGTTCATTCTTCCTAGTCAAAAGACCAATTGAAATACTTATATTTCAGGCTATATAAGATAGTGTAATGACCATTGCAATGAAGGTGTTCTATTCCTTTCTATTCAAAAAGGGGGTATATAATCTTACCCAATCCCTTTATTTCTCTGGGTCTCAAACTCCTGTTTATAAAATGAGGAAATTGTAGTACCATGTGCTTTAAATTCTTCCACTTTGACAATTTTATGATTGGTAACACACAATAAACACAGTAAGATGTTATATTTTCTATAACTATCAATAAGTTCATCTTATATAGAAATTAGTTAGAGAAAGTAAGGACCAGAAGCAGAGCCAATACAGTGCAATAAAGGCAAAGACTTACTCAGTTCCTCCAATTTTTCCTCAGAACAACATTAAAATAAAGCTAAAAAATTAATTCTGGAGTTGTAGAACTATTAAAAGATGGGATGAAACAATTTTCCAGCTAAAGACAACTTCGAAAGTCAGTAGGCAAGCTCTATCTCACTGAGGTGAATGTAGAGTTCAGTGCACCTAGAACACTCCAACATAAGCTGCACCCAGAGAGCTAGCATCAGGCCATGGGGCTGCCTTAATCTGTGACAGTTTTGGCTTCAGGAGCTCTCACCCCACACATGGTAAGAGTGTCAAAAATGATTAGGAGATTCAAGGGGACCCTTTACTAACACTGGGAGAAGGACTCTTTGGCATTTCCAAAGAGTAGGTCTCAGGTATAATCCCAGGGCAAGAAACAACAGTAGGAGGAGCTGGAACCCTGGTCACAATTCTAGGCAGAAAATAGGGTTTTTGGTGACTCACATTGACCACACCTCTCTTTAGATCATATCACCTTGGAAAAACTGAAAATATTCAGCAAGTCAGAACTAGCTCTGAAAAAAAGCAGCATGAAAAACATAAATCTTTGGACAGTCCACCCCTTTCCACCCTTAGAGCATATCAAAACTTTAAAATAAAATAAAAATCAATATATAGGGTGAAAAATGAGCAAACAAAAAAAAAAAAAACAACAAACTGGACCATAGAGAGTTAGTATGATTACAGGAAAGATCAAGACAGATAGATACTCAGAAGAAGACAGGGGAATCAAAAAAGCTAATTTGCAAGGCCTCAAAGAAAAGTAATGGGAATTCATGTCAAAGCTAGGAAGAATTCAAACGGATTTTAGAAAATAAATAAGAGAAGTTGAGGAAAAGATGGGGAAAGAAAAGAGAGATATAAGAAAATCATGACAAAAAGAAAAGTCAACAGCTTGGTTAAAGGAAGCACAAAAAATACTGAAGAATATAACATTTCACCAAATGAAAAGAAGTGAAATGGTAAATAGTGACACAAAATCGATTGAAGAGAGATCCTTAAAAAAGCAGAATTGACAGTATGAAACAAATGAACAAAAATCCACTAATAAAGGAATGACTTAAAAATTCAAATTGACCAAAAAAATAGGAGGCATAAAAGGGGGCCAGGCTGCTGACTTAGGAGGTGGAGGCTGTGGTTGCCACTTCTGAGGAGGCTTGGCTGCAGAGCACATTGAGGAGCATCAGGGCGTCCAGGGAGAGCAAGCTGTGGGCCCATGGTGCAAGGCAGCCGCGGGGAGGCCGCTGCGGGAAGAGCTCCGGGCTGAGAGCGACCGCCATCGAGGGGCCCAGCGCCAGACCATGGGCTCCCTGTTCCGCAGCGAGGCCATGTGCCTGGCACAGGTCTTCCTGCAATCCAGCAAGGCCTATGAGTTCCTGAGCGCCCTCGGGGAGAAGGGCCTGGCCCACTTTCGTCATCTCAACCAAAATGTAAGCGCCTTTTCAGAGAAAATTTGTTGGCAAGGTGAAGTGGTGTGAAGAACTAGAACGAAGAAATTAAAAGAGCTGATATTCCTCTTCCTGATGGAGATACCAGTCCTCCTGCCCCACCTTTTAAACAAGTATTGGAAGTGCAGGAACTGTTACAGAAACTGGAGGTGGAATTGAGAGAAGTCACGAAAAGTAAAGAAAAACTGAGGAAAAACTTGCTTGAGTTGATTGAGTATACACGTTAAGAGTGAACAAAACCTTTGTTAAAAGGAACATAGATTTTCAACCCAGTTACAAATAATTTCCTTCTTTACAAAGGGATTCTTTATTGGACTAGAAGTGTATGCAGAGGCTGGGTGCAAAATTGGGGTTTGTTTCTGCTTTAATTCACCAAACAAAAGTTGAAGCATTTGAAAAAGTGTTGTGGAGGGTGTGTAACCATTGTGACCCATGCAGAACTGGATGAGTGCCTTGAGGATACTGAGATAGGAGATGTCACAAAATGGTATGTGTTTTTAATATCCTTTTGGGGTGATCTGATTGGCCAAAAAGTTAAGAAGATATGTGATTGTTATCACTGCCATGTTTACGCATACCCCAATACTGCTGAAGTGAGAAAAGAAGTTCAAGAGGGCCTAAAACACGAATACAGGATCTTGTACTGTGCTGTACAAAATGTTAGACTTTTTAAGGCAGGTGTTAAGCAAAGCTGCTGAATCAGTCTGTATTCAAGTTGTCCAAGTGCAGAAGATGAAGGCCATTTATCACATGCTGAACATGTGCAAATTTGATGTCACAATCAAGTGTCTCATTGCCGAAGTCCAGTGTCCAGGGGCAGATCTACACAACTTGTGTCAGGCTCTGGTGGAGGGATCTAGAGAAAGTGGAATGACAACCCCTTCATTTATGAACACCATCCCAACAACTGAAATGCCCCTGATTCTAATCTGAACCAACAAATTTACAGAGGGATTCCAGAACATTGTAGATGCCTATGGATTGGGGAGTTACATAGAAGTAATTCCAGCTGTCTATACCATCATCACATTTCCCTTTCTATTTGCTATGATGTTTGGAGACTTTGGGCATGGCTTTCTTATGTTCTTATTTGCCCTTCTGTTGGTGTTGAATAAAAACCATCCCAGACTGAAGCATTCACAAGATGAGATCATTAAAATGTTCTTTGATGGTTGCTATGTCATTTTGCTGATGGGATTATTCTCAGTATACACAGGCCTCATCTATAATTATTGTTTTTCAAAATTGGTTAACCTGTTTGGCTCTCGATGGAATGTTTCACAGATGTTTAGATCTACTCTAGATGACACTAATACTTCGGGCCTCTGGGATGACAATGATATAAAAGTCAATGCATTTCTTCAATTGGATCCAGATACTACTGGTGTGTTCCTAGGTGCTTATTCTTTTGGCATAGATCCGATTTGGAACTTGGCCACAGATCGTCTCAGTTTTTTAAACTCTTTCAAAATGAAAATGTCTGCAATTTTTGGATTTACCCACATGACTTTTGGAGTTGTTCTTGGAATCTTTAACCACTTGCATTTCAAGAAGAAGTTCAATATTTATTTGGTATGCCTCCCAGAACTCCTGTTCATGCTGTGCATTTTTGGATACCTGATATTCATGATTGTCTACAAGTGGCTCACTTATTCAGGTGCAAATTCGAAGTTTGCACCAAGCATTTTAATTGAATTTATCAACATGTTTTTATTCCCAGCTGGTGGGGCAGAAAGTGAACTTTATCAAAGACAGGGTCACATCCAGAAGTTTTTATTAGTTGTGGCAGCGATTTCTGTTCCTGTACTGTTCTTGGGAAAACCTCTTTATCTGCTTTGGCTAAACAATGGAGGTCGATTATTTGGAATACACAAGAGTGGTTATACACTGGTTCATAAAGACAGTGAAGAAGATGTTTGTTTGCTGGGGTCTCAAAAAATGGAAGAGGGAATTAGCCACTTGGAAAGTGAAGGACGTTAAGATGAAGAGGAGTTTAATTTTGGAGAGCTCTTTACGGTTCAAGCAATCCATGTGATTGAATATTGTCTTGGCTGCATCTCTAACACTGCATCATACCTGAGACTTTGGGCACTCAGTTTAGCTCATGCACAGTTGTCTGAGGTCCTACGGACAATGGAAATGCATGTGTACCTCTGTGTGGACAAAACTTATGGAGTCTTGCTGCTGATTCCACTGGTATCGTTCTTTGCTATTGTACCAGTCTTCATTCTCATCGTCATGGAAGGCCTTTCCACATTTCTTCATGCTATACAGCTGCATTGTGTAGAATTTCAGAACAAGTTCTACATTGGTGCAGGCATCAAATTTACTCCTTTCTCATTAAACTACTCTCATCGTAACGTAATAAAGATGACATGGCATAATTCAGTGGCTGTACTCATGTGCTCTCAGCATGATGGTGAATTATCATGTTTTTAAATTTCACTGAAGTAGGATTTATAATAGAAACATATTGTCATCCCTCCCACACTCCAATTGCCTTATATCATACAGCCAAATAAGTCTGTCATTTTGTCTGCTGCCTCATGTTGGATATTTTGTAAAGCTTATCAGTCTTTAGAGATTTATCTTTCTTTTGATAATTTTCATGATGACCAAACATAAGTCAGTTATATTTTATGTTAATGTTTATTCTAAAAAGTAATTGTTGTTTTTTAGTCAGGGGTAGCGGGAAATTTACTTCTTATGATTGTAGTTGTCTTAATAGTCTTTATTTTTGTTCATCTGACAAATATACAGCACTCCCTCACTAAAGTTATCTAGTTTATATAATTTGGGAACAGTTGAAATTAAGCCTTTTTTAAAAAACCCAACCTTAATTGATGAGAAATTACAAAGTGATTAGTACCGGTAATGCTCAATTTTTGCCAATTTTAGACTTGACAAAAAGTTTGATCTTACAATAGCCATGATATTACTGAGAAACCAAACTTTTCCCTACTTATTCTTCGGTGTTTTAATTGAGGAAGAATGGGATAAAATTGCATCCGACATATAGTTTTTTCCATAGCTGAAAAACTGGTAAAGGATATGTCCTTTCTTATTGCATAAACTCTTGATGGTGAAAGTTGCTTTGTGGGAGGGGCCACTAGGTGGCATAGTGAATAGAATACAAAACAAAACAAAACAAAAAAGCAAAACAAAAACAGCTTTGCCATCATCTTCCAAGAAAATGACAAGGAAAAGTACGCCGATATTTTAGGTCCAGAGTTTAAAAAAAAAATTGAAAGAAACCACACATCACCTCCTAAAATAAATTTTAAAATTAAAATTCCCAGGATTAGAGCAAAATTCCAGAACTCCCAAATGGAATAGAAAATATTGCAAGAAGATTAGAAAATTATGCAAATATCACTAAACCCCAGCTATAATAACATAAGATTAAGCAGCTTCTACATTAAAAGACCAGTGGGATTGGAATGTGTTATTACAGAGCAAAAGGAGCTAGGCTTAAAACCACGAATAACATACACAATAAAATTTGAGTATAATCTTTCAGGGGTGAAAAGGGGTATTTAATGAAATAAAGGACTTTCAATCATCCCTGATGAACAGATTAGAGATGAATATAGAATCTCACTTTCAAACAAAAGTCTCAAGAGAAGAAAGAAATCAGAACTGATTCAATAATCATGAAGTGATTACATTCCTATATGGGAAGATGACACTTGTAACCCCTACAAACTTCATCATTATTATTATTATACAAAGAATATATATAGATATAGATAGATAGACAGATAGATAGATGGATGGATGGATTGATGGAGGGCAGAAAAGTGAATGGCTTAGCTATTTCCAGCAATATATTTATCTTAGACAATTCCAGAGATTTCTGATGAAAAATATTATCAACCTCCAGAGAAAGAAATGATGAAGTCAAATGCAGATTGAAGGATATTATGCCACCTCCCTTTTTTGTCTGTATTTTCATTCACAACATGGTTAATATGGAAATATGTTTTGCATGATTGCACATGTATCACCTATAACAAATTACTTGCTTTCTCAGTGAAGATTTAGAGGAGGAGGTTCAAATTTGGAAATCAAAATTTTAAAATTAATTTTTACAGTGACAAAATCAACTTGGAGATGGAGTGTGGCAAAATACAGGCCAGGAAAGTGCCCAGTGGGTCTGGAGAGGGGGAGCACAGAGCATGTGGTAAGAGCAGACAAGCAGACTACACCAAAGAGAGAAGAAGACCTAGCCTGCAGACTTACCAAGGAGGAATCGCAGTCATCTCATCCTTATCTCATCTCACAAGGGGATAAGAGGAATCATTGGAGCTAGGCAAGAGAGGGTTCGGACCCCCAGCAGAGACAGCAGGTTCTCCTGCAGCTATCAGGCCCCAGCCTGGAAGTTGAAAAATTGCCTGCATGTATATGCAGGGGCTAGAATGGCAAAGTAAATTTTAGTTGCTCCAATCCCTCATCCCGCCTTCATGAAGTAGAAAACCCAAAGATAAGTCTCCCACCCAGATTGGAATCCAAAGTTAGTGGAAATAGCCTCATGCTTCAGAGTCTTCAAGAAGGGGTGTAACTGAGACAGCCAAGAGTCTGAAGAGAAGAGAGGGAGGGGTACCAACAAGCCCCACCTCACCTGACCAGCAAAAGCCTGCCTGAGCTATAGCCCAGGGGTATGGAAGCAGAAATCTGAAGTGGGCAGACCACCCCTATCAACAGAATACTCTGTGCATATCAGCATACCTCCCTGATACTCCTGCTTTAGCCACAAACTAGACACCTAGGGGCTACAGCATTCAAAATCAAAAATCAGGCCCTTAGCTCACAGCCTGAGAAATTAAGAAATAGGAAATCACAATGAGAAGGAAGGAAACCAAAAAGGAGGAGGGGAAGGCAAGAAAATATATCCAAGCTTAATAAGTAGGTCAAGGACAACCAAATACAGAGGACAACTTGGACTCTTTACCCACACCTGAGACTACAAAAGGAAATATGAACTGGTCTCAAGCCCAAATAGCATTCTTGGAGGAGCTTAAGAAAGATTTTAAAGACCAAATCAGGGAGGCTGTGACCAACTTGGAAAAAAAAGTTTCACTGAAGAAAACAAATCCTTAATAAGTAAAATAAGTGAAGTAACTGGAGAAAATACCTCCCTAAAAAAGGAACTTCAAAAACTAATCAAGACTATAATTCACTAAAAATTAGGATCAATCAAATTGAAACTCAGAACTGTATGATGCAACAAGAGTCAATCACACAAAACAAGATGATTGAAAAATTAGAAGAAAATGTAAAATATCTCACTGGAACAACAACTGACCTAGAGAACAGATCCGGGAGAGATAACTTAAGATTAATTGGTCTACCAGAATGCCATGATGAAAAAAGCAGCCTAGACAACATCCTCCAATAGATTGCCAAAGAAAACTGTCCTGAAGTCCTGGAATCAGAAGAAAAATAGTTATTGAAAGAATTCATCAGACTCCTCCTGGAAGAGATCCCAAATTGAAACCTCCAAGAAAAATAGTAGCCAATTCCAGAATTACAAGATTAAGGAAAAAATACTGCAAGAACCCAAAAGAAACAATTTAAATATTGAAGAACTACAGTCATGATCACACAGGACCTAGCAGCCCCTACAGTAAAAGATCTGAGGGATTGGAACTTGATATTTCTTAGGGCAAGAGAGCTAGGACTACAACCAAGGATTAACTACCCGGCAAAACTAAGCATAATCTTTCAGGCAAGGAGATGGTAGTTTAATGAAATAAGGAACTTCCAGAGTTTCCTGATGGAAAAGGCACAGCTCAATGGAAATTTTGATCTCCAATTACAAGACTCAAGAAAGATATCAAAAGGTAAATAAGGAAAACACAGACTCACACATGCATAAGTGCACACATCCACACCCACAAACACACGCTCATTACTTGGGATGCAACAAGAGCAAAATGTTCACATCCCTATATGTGTAGCTGATAACTGTCAATATTGAAATTTTTATGATAACCTTGACCTTCAAAAGGGTTATACATAGATAGAGGGTGTGGGAATGAATGATTTAAAATGAAGATAAAAAAAAAAAACTTATTAAGGGGATCAAAGGTTCTGTAATGGCATAAAAGGAAATGATGCTGTAGGAAAAGGTAAAATATGCCATTTGAAGAGGCATACAAACATGCTATATTAGAGGGGAACTAAAGAGAGAGAGGAACAACATCAAAACACTATTATCACTAGTTCTAGTTCAAAGAGGGACCAACTTAAGCAGTAAATTTTAAGATTCTAATGTGTATAGACACATAAATTCATTAAATAGAGGAAAAGGAGGGAGGGAAAGGAGCACTGTTTGAAATTTACTCTCATTGGTTTGATGGCAAACAGGGAGTAACTTACTCTGATAAGTATAAACATTTATTGTGTCCTATAGGCAGTAGGAGGGTAAGGGGGGTATTAAAAGGAGGAGTGTAAAGAGGGGGATTAGAGGGGAGGGAAATAGTAGTAAGGGGAGAGGGTAAGATAAGAATGGGGTTCGCTGGGTGGGAACACTGAGGGAGGGGGTGGTCAAGAGGGAAAACTTCAAGGAGAGGATGGGAGAAGGAAAAAACAAAAACACAAGAAGGGGAGGAAATAGGATGGGGGGGAAGAGACAGATAGTCGTCATTATTGTGAATGTGAATGGGATGAACTCTCCCATAAAACAGAGGCAGAGAGCAGAATGGATTAAAAAACAAACTGATGCTGAGCGAGAAGAGTAGAATCAGAAGAAATTTGTATACAATCACAGACATACCATATCTGTGACGACCAACTATGACAGACTGGACTCTTTTCAGCAATGCAGTGATATAAGTTAATCCCGAATGACTCAAGAAAGTGAGAAATGTGCCATCCAGAGATATAACTAGAAACAACTGAGCCTGAATCCTGATGGAAGCAAACTAAATGATCTTGTTCTTCTCATTGTTTGGTTGTACTTCTTCCTTACCATCTTTCATCCCACCTAGTACTATATGCCTTTGTAATTGGAATAATGTTTAATATGAATGCATTTGCAGACCCTATACTGTACTATATGCTGTCATGAGGGGAGGGGGGAGGGAAGTAAAAGAAATTTGAAAATCAAGGAACTATGGAATTGAATCTTGTCAACTGAAACTAAACTAATAAATTAATTAAAAAAAAAAAGAAAAAAAAAAGAAAATGCAAAAAAAAAAA